>JABCMJ010045272.1:0-15716 GCA_014822125.1 Arbutus unedo | reverse complement strand
CATATGGATTTATCTAGCGAAAATTACATAAAAGTCTTTCTAATGATTTTTTTTTTTTGGTCTCCTTTGACGACTTTTATGTACCTTAATAGTTTGTTTATTACTGGTCAAAACTTTAGAAATGATATAATATAAATAATAAGAAGTGGATATAATAGAAGTAAAGATTTATTACAGAGTAGTTGAATAGTTATAGAGGATTTATTTGAGTATTTATTTAAGTATAAAGATATGGTAAATATGAGTAGGTAGATGATTTTTTCGTAATTGATAATGGTATGTAATATAAGTTTTTCTTTAATGGTGTTAAATAAATAATAACCTACTTTTATGTCAGGATTTTGAACTATCATAATCTCACAAATTATAACGTTATGCGAAAATAAAATAATTAAGAACAACGTACCTGAATCCATAAAGACGATCAACATATTTGGATCTATCCGTGTAGAACTTGATTGCCTCTAAATAATAATAACATCCATGATTTTACAAAGAGCATTAAGCCCTAAGTGGAAGACCGGTTTCTCTAACTTACTTTCTTTTATAGCAATTAGTCATCTTTCATTCGATGGAAGAGCAGATGTACTTTTATAGATAGAGAGATGACCAGTTTCCTAATTGAAATGTAATTTCTACTTCCCATCAAAGTAGAACTCTTATTAGAAACTGCTTCATCTATTGACCAATCAAATAAAAATAAGAGCTAAAAGATATGGAGTCCTATTGAACTTCTAATTATATATGTGACACACATAATAAGTAAGCTAATTTATCAACTAAATAAAAATTAGTCTTACACTCTCCCACTTGGCATATGTGATAATTAGGTGTGGTTCAACAAGAAAAATATAAGACGCATCATAAGTCTATATCTATTCCTTCTGTACTTTATCATAATCATAACACTATAATTAAACAACTCACTAATGTGAGTCATGGCAGTTCTACATCATCAACCGACATAGTTCCTTCCATGTACTACAACACTAGCAACCTGCTTAACATAGTCCATAAGCGAGAAGCATTTTTATAAGGTCCAATTCCTATTATCATTCGCATATACATACGTACACCATCCATAATAGGAAAATTATTAGAAACACTTAAGTGAGATCGCTCATAATGTCAAACAACATAGTTATCATAATGCAGTCCATAAAACGTAAATTATAACTATAGTGAGGTATTGTTCAAGACTTATTCAATCAGCTTATTTTTTAATAGTCTTTGTCAATAACTCCTTCCTAAGTAGATCTGCAATCATAAACTATGTGTTTATGCCTTTTATTGACACTATTTGTTTATGAAGTTCTTCTTAGAGAAGAAAATAGTTGTAGAGTCATAAACTCTCAACGATTTGGTAATGATGTCAACAACCTCCAAGTCCTAAGATAAATTCCCAACTTAATTCATGAAATGCAACCTTAAAGCATTCCACAATTCAATTTCAATACTGACAATTTATTTAATATTTTTGTGTGTTCATCCACGTAATATGAACAAATAATCAAAAGTAGACTTTCTAGTGTCACTGCATCAAACAAAATCTAAATTTGAGTAGCTGATAAATCCAAAATTATATTAGATATCCTTAATATGAGTAAGCATATAATCTTCTATTCTCAAATTCATAAGAAAAATCCTTAAATGTAATCAATAAAGATTACTGTTAGTAAACAAAAATATTATCAATATGAAATAAACTAATTCTCACTAACTTTAGAATATATACATTCACCAATGTTACCTTCCTTAATTTCAAAAGAAATATTGGTATTATCAAATAAGGTTTCATTGACGGAAGCTTGTTTATATTCATTTGACTTATCAAATTTGCACCTAACTATTATATGCTCACAACATTGTATATAAATTGACAAAATAAAATTTATTTTTTGTCGAAACCATAATAAATAGTATAACGATGATCTACCTTTGGGCTTATCTAATTTCATACTATTACTGTTTTGGTGATTCCCTATTACCTATAGGACTAATCAATACAAATTCGCAATTAAGTAGATCTGTAACCTTTAGGTACCCAGTTTGAATCTCAATTGCAAATACTTATAAATTATCTTATTCCAATTCTTTAATCATTAAGAAGTGGTGCAACTTTGGGCCTACCTTATATCTCTTTGATAAAAGAATTGCAATTTACAAATCTAAGGTTTCATTGACGGAAGCTTGTTTATATTCATTTGACTTCTCAAATTTGCACTCAACCATTATATGCTTACAACATTATACATAAATTGACAAAATAAAATTTATTTTTTGTCGAAAGCATAATAAATAGTATAACGATAATCTGCCTTTGGACTTATCTAATGTCATACTAGTACCCTTATGGTGATTTCCTATCACCTATAGGACTAATCAATAAGAATTCACAATTAAGTAGATCTGTAACCTTTGGGTATCCATCTCGAACCTCAATTGCAAATACTTATAAATTATCTTATTCCAATTATTTAATCATTATGAAGTAGTGCAACTTTGAGCCTACCTTATATTTGTTCGATCAAAGAATTGCAATTTGCAAATCTAAGGTTTCATTGACGGAAGCTTGTTTATATTCATTTGGCTTCTAATTTGCACCCAACTATTATATGCTCACAACATTATACATAAATTGACAAAATAAAATTTATTTTTTGTCGAAACCATAATAAATAAATATAACGATGATCTGTCTTTGGACTTATCTCATGTCATACTAGTACCGTTATGGTGATTCCCTATCACCTATAGGACTAATCAATAAGAATTCGCAATTAAGTAGATCGGTAACCTTTGGGTATTCAGTTCGACTCAATTGCAAATACTTATAAATTATCCTATTCAAATTATTTAATCATTAAGAAGTAATGCAACTTTGGCCTACCTTATATCTCTTTGATCAAAAAATTACAATTTGCAAATCTAAAGTTGCAGTGACGGAAGTTTGTTTATATTTATTTGACTTCTCAAATTTGCACCCAACTATTATATGCTCACAACATTATACATAAATTAACAAAATAATTTTTTTTTTTGTCAAAACCATAATAAATAGTATAACGATGATCTGTCTTTATGCTTATCTAATGTCATGCTAGTACCGTTATGGTGATTTCCTATTACCTATAAGACTAATCAATAAGAATTCGCAATTAAACAGATCTGTAACATTTGGGTATTCAGTTCGAATCTCAATTGCAAATACTTATAAATTATCCTATTCCAATTCTTTAATCATTAAAAAGTGGTGCAACTTTGGGCCTACCTTATATCTCTTTGATAAAAGAATTGCGATTTGCAAATCTAAGGTTTCATTGACGGAAGCTTATTTATATTCATTTGACTTCTTAAATTTGCACCCAACTATTATATGCTCACAACATTATACATAAATTGACAAAATAAAATTTATTTTTATCGAAACCATAATAAATAGTATAACGATGATCTGCCTTTGTGCTTATCTAATGTCATACTAGTACCGTTATGGTGATTCCCTATCACCTATAGGACTAATCAATAAGAATTCGCAATTAAGTAGATCTGTAACCTTTGGGTATTTAGTTCGAACCTCAATTGCAAATACTTAGAATTTATCTTATTCCAATTCTTTAATCATTAAGAAGTGGTGCAACTTTGGGCCTATCTTATATCTCTTTGATCAAAGAATTATAATTTGTAAATCTAAGGTTTCATTGACGGAAGCTTATTTATATTCATTTGACTTCTCAAATTTGCACCCAACTATTATATGCTCACAATATGATACATAAATTGACAAAATAAAATTTATTTTTGTCGAAACCATAATAAATAGTATAATGATGATCTGCTTTTGAGCTTATCTAATGTTATACTATTACCGTTATGGTGATTCCCTATCACCTATAGGACTAATCAATAAGAATTCACAATTAAATAGATCTGTAACCTTTGGGTATCCAGTTCGAACCTCAATTGCAAGTACTTATAAATTATCCTATTCCAATTCTTTAATCATTAAGAAGTGGTACAACTTTGGGCCTACCTTATATCTCTTTGATCAGAGAATTGTAATTTGCAATGTCACTATTACCAACACATGAGAAAAGGTGTTAATATTCAATGATTTGATTTTAATTTACAAGTCATTCTGGTTGGGTCACTTTGGTGGCTGCCAACCGTACCTCAATGTAATGAGTACGAAAAATCACTATTTTAACACTTAATAATGCATGTTAAATTCAATATTTTGGTCTAAATATATAAACCATTCCGGTTAGCTCACTTTAGTGACTAACAAACCGTACCATAATATAGATTTAAAATCAAAATAATGACTTTTCTGCAAACTTTAGTTGAATCACATTATTCACTAATAAAACTCTGTAATTTGACTTGATATTTATGAAACATGTTGATTGGGTCACATTGATGACTACCGAATCTTTCATAATATAAATATCAAATTAAAACGATAAGTTTTACACATAAAATTTCATAATTTGACTTGATATTTATGAACTATACTGATTAGGTCACTTTAATGACCGCCAAATCCATCATAATATTAATATCAAATTAGAATAATAAATTTTACTAAACATCAAGTGAATAAAAATTATTCACAATAATATCATGTGGCTTGATATCTATGAACCATACTAATTGAATTACTTTGCTGACTACCAAAATCTGTCATAATATAGATATGTATAGTCAAAATTCGATTTTATGATGCATTGACTGAATACTAAAAA
Organism: Arbutus unedo; assembly: GCA_014822125.1. Lineage (NCBI taxonomy): Eukaryota > Viridiplantae > Streptophyta > Magnoliopsida > Ericales > Ericaceae > Arbutus > Arbutus unedo. Next base: position 10,971 of record JABCMJ010045272.1, on the reverse strand, counting down.
GGTTTTATTCAAAATCAAAATAATATAATCTAACTTGATATCTATAAACCATACTAATTGGGCCACTTTGGTGACTACCAAAATTACCATAATATAAATATCCAGTCAAAATATTAATTTAACATAACATGAGTTGAATAATAAATAAAAATATTATCCATAGTCAGTCATCACAAAAATAAATACTGGGTACAAATATATCTCCGTTCATAGTCTTTTATAAATAAAAGACAACATTAATTTTGAGAAGCATAAAATTTTTTATCACCACCATGTATAAGATACCAATTATACACCAATGGTCTTAAATAAAATAAGATCACATTATTTATTTTATTTATTTATGCTCAAAATCGGTAAGATTATGATATACATAATTACATGCATCATTATATCCATGATACATAGTCATCATGCTATCTACCATAAATTGCATAGATAAATTCATACACCCAGATCAACAGTTTAAGGTGGATTTATATCTAGCAAAACTAAGTGTGAACATGAACACGATTAACATAATTCAAGCATCAAGGCTTAAATCAATTCGAATTACATAAATAATAAAGCTTATTCTAACGTAATTGCATTGTGTTGAGCATTCTTCTATGCTATCAGAAGCTTATCAACAAATCACTTACAATGAAGCTATCCATATTGACATGCCCAAGGCACATGTAGTGATCCACAATTTGACCCAGTATGTCCTTATGAATACGCTATTAAATATCTATAAGTTCTATTAGGCAATCAACTCATTCGGTTCACCAAAAGCAAAACGTGATAAAACAGTTTACTCTAAGAAATATGTTTCATTCGAATTGTGCTATATGAGAAGAAACATGATATTTGGCCGAAAACGGTTTTGCCCAAAACCAGAACATAATACACAAATTTAAAATTGAGATTATTTACTCTGATATGTTCTCTTAATCAATCATGATGTTCATAAATCCGATGCTTTGATGCCACATTTAAGTTTTTTTTAATGGTGTTAAATAAATAATAACTTACTTTTATGTCAAGATCTGGAACTATCATGATTTCACAAATTAGAACGTTATGCGGAAATAAATAAAATAATAATTAAGAACGACGTACCCGGATCCATAAAGACGATCAACATATCTGAATCTATCCGTGTAGAACTTGATTGGCTCATAATTAACAATAACATCCATGATTTTACAAAGAGTATTAAGCCTTAGGTGGAAGACCGGTTTCTCTAATTTACCTTCTTTTATAGCAATTAATCACCTTTTATTTGATGGAAGACCATATGCACTTTTATAGGTAGAAAGATGACTAGTTTCCTAATTGAAATGTAATTTATACTTCTCATCAAAATAGAACTCTTATTGGAAACTGCTTCATCTATTGATCAATCAGATAAAGATAATGGCTTAAAGATATGGAGTCCTATTGAAGATCTAATTATATATGTGACACACATATAGGGCTGGCCCCGAACTTTTTGGGGCCCCAGGCGATTGGTCAATATGGGGCCTTGACACTTGAACATACTTCGGTAGGCAAGTTGACGTTACAATCTCTTTTCGTAGGACCTCTTTCTATCAATCGACGATCCGAGTAATTAAAATAATATAGATCAAAATTTAAGACGTTGGTTTCCCTAGATTGATTTACTTTCTCATTTTCTAAATTCTCATATCCTTCTTCTTCGTCCACCAAATTTAATAACAATAATTGTGTAAATAGAAGGTAGATAAGTTATGAATAAAATCAGCCAATGAGGGGTGGAATAACTTTATTTTTGGACATAAAATAGTTTCCCGGATATCATATCCAGAGTGCAAGTATGTAAACAAATTCCAAATATGAGAAACATATATAGTCATATTTAGAATGAGAGCAATGGACACTTCTATAGCCCTAAAGCAAGGTTAAGTTATTGGCACAGAGAGTATTGTGAAAACCATATCCTTGCTAGAACTTGTAATTATTTGTGTAATTATTCAGTAGTCTTTGTTTTTTGTCTACTTATCGTTATTATTGTCAATACTTTCATTTTGATAGTTTCTACGATTATAGGATTGTATATGTGTTTATAGGGATTATATTGATTTACACAAATACCTTCAAGATTCTTGCTCGTTAATATATAGAGTCCCATAAGTATATCTAGAATTGGTATGGAAATGAAATTCCGGGAGACAAAAGATTCATATGAGAAAAAGATAAGTACCCGGTTAATTCCTAAAAAGCTACACACCTTAGAAGGAAATATACAGAACCCAGTGTCAATCAACATGAAATTATCCACCAAGAATTCAAAGAGGGTGACATCTCTTTGAAAGATGCGCCACTTCTCTATGCGCCACCCCCGTGATTAAGCCTCAACCCATCCCGTGTAGTTCTATGATGTAGAATTAGATACAGTGAATTTTGCACCTTGGTGCACTACATAGGGTTGTAGTGACCCATAATTATGATCTGAATGCATGAAACATTCTCTTTGGGTGCAGGGGCTGCTGAGAGTCACTGGAGACGGCAAGCTTGAACTGTTGACAAACGAGGCCGAGGGGGTGGAATTCAGGCTAACTGATGGGGTTGATGTGACGGATGAAGGAATAATCTATTTTACAGATGCATCAAGCAAACACGCTCTAAATGAGGTTTTATAGGACATGTTGGAGGGTAGGCCTTATGGTAGATTCATGAGCTATGATCCCTCAACTAAGCAAACCAAAGTCCTGGTCAGACATCTCTATTTTGCTAATGGAGTTGCTGTCTCACCTGATCAACAGTTTGTAGTCTTCTGTCTTATAATTCCCTCACATTTGTTGTTTTTGTTTTTCTATTTTCTGTTTTGATTTTGTAGAAAAACATCCGGGCGATCATCTTCTGCTGCTGCCCATTCGACAGACAGATGCCAGTTCTCCATTAGAGCAGGGTTCCAAACCCAAGAAGTGCTAACCGCGGCATTTCCGTAGCTTTTACAAAGCAACAAGTATTAACCGCAAGACATTGCTTCCTGTAACTTGCTTGATTGAAATTAGAAGTCAACTGCGACTTGAAAAGAGTATTTGCCTACGAAATCACTCGTCTTTAAAGCAGAACTTCCTTCTGTAACAGAAGGATTTGATTCCCGAAACCAACCGACAATAGAGACTTCCACATTGATACCATTAGGCAATATTCAAAAAATCAGGACAATAGGCCAATTAATTGGTGATGGGTTATCGGTAGTCGGCTACCCACCGATGCGACTATCCCCAAATTGCCCAGGGAAATCATTTGGTCACCTAATTGGGGTCTAGACACCGACTAATCGGCTAAGTGCAGATTAATCGAACTGGCTGATTATTAGGCCGACAATTAGTCAGGGTCTAAGCGCCGACTAATCGGTTAATATTGTTTGAGATTTTCTGTGTAACGTGTGATTTAGTTTCATTTATTTTGGAACATTGGACTTTGTCAGAATATTTATTAAAAAAAGGAAAAAACTCCGATTAATTTTCGATTACAAGGTCTAGGTGCTAGAAGGTCTCCCACCATTTGACTAGCGCTTAGCGATTTTTAGAACCTTGCCATTAGGATAGGTTCCAAACCCAAATTGTGCTTGCTACACGTAACTTTTTATTCCTGCCCCTCCCTCCCTGGCTCCCTGGACTTTCCTACTATCTAATTAGCCTAAGAATAGTTGTCGAAACAAAAAGCAGGAAAAGTAAGTGCAAGCTACGGTCTTGCCCGCTGCTTCTGCCGCCCGCTTGGCAAGCGGAGCACTCGTTATCCTTACTTTTCTCTCTGCTGGCCCCCTCCTATTGCTCTAGCCATAAGCTATGGCAGTTCCGGGGGCCTGCCCTGCAAGGCCCAAAACTTGTGTGGTATTGAAAATTAACTCCCTTTTGCAAGAAACGCCAAACAGTTTGTCTTTTGACTTGGAAGGATATGATGACAATGAGGAGTGTTTCAAACTTCTCAGTGTTTTTGTTTTTGAAAAACATAGCAATGAAAAACAAGTGCTGAAAATATTTGAAGCTTTTGGGTTTCTCAACTGAATTTGGTTAGTTAAAATTTGCAGGAGGTGTAAACGGTACTACATATGAGGTGAAAAGAAAGGTACTGTTGATATTTTCGTCGATAGGTTGCCTGGCATTCCTGACAACATACAGTACGATGGAGAAGGCCGATACTGGATTGGATTAGCCTCGGTAATCAAAAAAATTCCCTCTTGTTTACAGTACGCATTTGATTTTACGCAAGAATTGGTATGATCACGGTGTAGCCGAGCTGAGGGACAGTGCTAAGATCTTGTTACAGTTTTGAGTCGAATACTAAGCAATATTTATGAGCAGAGCAAATTCACTGAGGTTGAGTGACCTCACTTGCCACACAGGGACTCTGCCCTTGCCAGTACCAGGAAATCAATAGGTACGAATCGGATATAGGTCACGTGGTCGTGATTTTTTTAACCTAATCAGCGCAGAAAGGCGTCTGAATTAGCCGTATTTGTTATGAACCGGATAGCACTAAATCTGCTAGTACGTGTGCAATTTTCATTTCTATTGATATTACTAAAACGTCGGTATGGAGACAGGCCAAACACCTGCTAGGTATCAATTGATACTCGCCTATGGGCAAAGGGTCTTGCCCCGCTAGATGGGTGAAGTGGAAGGTCCTAGGCCAAAGCCGTGGGAGCATGTGAATCTTTAAAAACCTTGCCAATACTTGAAACTCCTGCATTGAAATCATGTGTCACTGATTACTTCTCCTTCATGCATACAATCGCTTTGTCGGAACTCTTCCCTTGCTTGCTTCATTTCGCCTATAGTTCGATGGTAGCAAACACAAGCAACTTAAAGTCCTATGAATGTTATTGATTCAACCGCGACTGCTACTTCATCTTCTTATCATTCCCTCACTCCAGCAAAACTGCTGCACAAAACTGCTGCAGCTCTCAGCTTGGTCAACTAGTCCTTTTTACTTCTTACTACTCTCTTTGTTTACTTTTTCTAACATTTCTAGTACCAACTGATTCATTCGGGTGAGACAGATCACGATGTCATGATCTCCATGGTTGTGCAAACTTTGCAGGGAATTACAATGGCATCAGACCTGACACGGAGATACCCTTTTATCAGAAAGGTCATGGCAATCATGGAGAAATACATAGGAACACCGCAAATGCAGAAAAACTCCAGGGTTTTGGCCGTTGATTTGGAAGGAAAACCACTTGCACACTATTATGACCTCACATTGTCACTGATTACTGGTGGGATAAAGATCGCGGACTATTTATATTTCGGCTCTTTGCTTCGACCTTACATAATCCGCCTCGACCTGACTCAACAACCGGCTGTCCTAGTACCACAATGAAGCCGTGAATTTTGGAGCAATAATAAGAAGTTTCATGCTAATAGCTTGATCGGGTTTCAGAAGATATAGTCTAATACTTTTGTTGATAATAGTTAAAACTACCGTCCTTATTGTATTATTTCATGATGCTGTATGTTTCTCTATGTTATTGATCCCTGTTGTATTATTGAGCTTTGGGGAGTTTGGTTTGGTTTGGATATATGAGGAATCTATTGGAATTTTCCATTTCAAAGTTTTCTTCTCTTGACAATCTGATTATTACATATGGCCAATATGAATGCTTATGGACCATTTTGCACTGATATCTGTCTATAATTTTCCATTTTTTTTGGGTATGTAATTGGATTTGGAACCCAAATATGTTTGAATCTTGAGTTACAGTAATTTTGAAAAGAGATTTTCACTCTCCTATTCAATAACTGCACTATTTCTTTATTCTTTTTCTTGTCTTTTAGTAGGTACATATATATTTTATAACGGTTAGTATCGTGGCAATAATGCTCGATGGACAAATCAAAAGATACCACGTGAGTGTAGTGTCTTGGGACACTACGGAAACCCTTTATCCATGCTTATTAACAAACGTTTCGAATATACCGATAAAATTCAATAGATCTCTTATCCAATAGGCATTCAAGTGGAATAGATTGGCCAATTTGATTACATAGTGAGTGAGAACTTGAATAGATTACAAGATAAACAGTACATTGAGAATGACTTTATAATGAGTAGGGCTAAGTTTTGTTTGGACTAATGAAATAGGCTCAAATAGAAATTTGCAGTTTTAGGTTTTTGTAATAAGACATTAGTGTGTTCATTGTTTTGTCAAGTAGTCGACCTAAAAAGCCTTATATACATAAGTTTAATATATATAACCTTTTCTAGTGTTATTTTTCATTTGAGGGTGTTCAAGTAAACAACCTTTTTTATACGTGTAAGAAAAATTCTAACGGCACATACTTGCACAAACACATTCAAATATTCATAATGAGGACAGATCCCACATACACTGAATGATCATGAACCCCACATACACTGTAGTGAGTGTGGTACTAATGCCCGTTCTGAGTGTGATTGTGTGTGTGTAAATGCATCTCTTGCATTTCTGCATCCGTAAATCCCGCTAGTGAATCCACCACTTCAATTTTCTTCACGCATAATCTAGTTGAATTGCACTGAAATTTACGTAGTTCCCCAAGAAATGGATATATCCACAGACAAGAAATTCACTATATAATCAAAAGAGTTTACAATTGATCCACTGAAACTCTCAATCTCACTTTCCTCTGATTGTATCCTCACCACACAGATTTCTGCCTTGGCTCTCTGATTATTCCTCCCCAAGGCTACAAGTATTTATGGGGAGAAATCTTGAGAATCAAACAAAGCGAAAAAGATAAACCAAAATCTGCAAATGGGTTACCAGATCTTTGAGCCAATCTAAACATTGACTTTTAACTCACCGCTAAAAGACCCAAAATTCCCATGTTTTCAACATTTCTTACGCACTTGAAACAATTGATTTTGATCAACATTGTCCGAATGAGTTTTTTTTCAAATGTTCATCTCATATGAAAATATTGATTTTAGAGTAACATATAACTAATCAAAGGCACTGCACATTAAGATGCAGCAGCAAAACATCCTCCTGTTTACAACTAGGTTGCCAATTTATTTATACCAGTAACTCTGCTAGCTACAAGGCTATACATATATAATCACTAGAAGCTTAGCAACAATATGTTCACCATTGAGGTAGCAATTTTTATGTATGCCTCATTGTTGCCATTATTGGACCTTATCTGCAACCTTTATGTAGTAACCCTTTCCGAAACATAAAGCAGGAGTCCGAATGATTTCACCTCCCTTGACCTTAGTCCACCTGCCAAAATTGAATTTTGTGAAGTTTTTTTCCCCTACGTCGCGCTTTTGTTTTTCTCCAGGTGAATGAACATGTTTTTGAGGAGTTTATGTTGAATGACACATTACCTGTATTTGGTGACCAGTTCATGTATATACAGAGCCAATATCAGTTTGCTAAACTCAGCTCCAGCACATTGCCTTGCTCCTCCACCAAAGGCTATGAAATCCTTTTGCGTCGCACTAGCTCCCAAATCCTGTAGTAGTCCATAGAAGTCAGAACAAGAAGAATCAAAGCTATTCAAGAATCAACGTAAGATAGAATAGATAACTAATCTTGAATTTGCCGTCTGTTGAGAGTATGTATAATAAAATTGCCCCTCTCTAACAGCTTAAGCTTTTAGATGGGTTAGGTGTTAACAATCTAATATGGTATTGGAGCAGACAATAGATCATGTGTTGGAACTTCACCGTCTATCTAATCATTAAAATGTTTGCACGTGCTTAGCTTGCTTATGGAGAAGAGCTTGACTACACATGAGGGGCCATGTTGAGAGTATATATAATAAAATTAGCCCTCTCTAACAATTTAAGCATTTAGATGAGTTGTTGGTTAATAATCTAATACCATCAAAAGTTAATATGGGAGAAGCAACTTGCAAATTTCACGAGCTCAATCACCGCTATAATAATAAGTTTTCGGAAATGCAAAGTTTCATGGTGACAATGGTCTGCATTACCTTCCAACGCCATGGATTGAAGGAAAGGGGGTCTTTATATGTGTCTGGGTTCAACTGAATAGCTGCTGGAACAATGTAAATTGTCCACCCTTTTGGAATTGTATAACCTGTGAATACACGATTTGTAAAGTAGAGGAAAGAATGAAGCCATAACTTGAAATAAGGCAAGTATAATGAAGGAATACCATTTACATCAATGTCCTTAATAGCTCTTCTCAGAATTCCTGGCGCAATGTTAGCCAACCTCAGTGACTCCTGAATAACCTAAACTTTGTCCTAAAGCTTTTAGTCATAAAACAATAGGACAAGGCTGCAGAAACCTTTTTCTGCACTTATACATGGCGGGCTTAGAGCTAGAAAACTTGTAATTTGGCATGATAGAACAAATATACAGCTCTAAACCTACCGCGTAAATGGGCAACAAGAGATTCACGCAACCCAAATGGGATATAAGTCTCATCCATAAAAAAGAGGAAAAAGGGATTGCCATGATTCTTGACTCACTTGCATGGTAAAGGTCATCGATTTATATTCCGCCCATGTGATCCTAGCTTTTGGGTTTTCTCTGCCCTTGAGAATTTCCTCGTGTTCCTTCTAGAAAAGTATCGGTTGATGTTAGAGCAAATATATTGAGTTGGTATAGACAAATAAGCCATTGATAGATCATAAAAACCAGGGGCAGAGTCAAGAAGGGACGCGTGTGGGAAATTGGCCAGCACTTATTTTTCAAACTTCACACTTCATCTATAGTATTTTAATAGGTTTTCGAAATTTCCCGGTTGGGAAATTTCTTCTATATCTAGTTACATGTGGGTTTGATTTTTTCCTTCAATTTGTGCCTTACCTTCCGTTTCTGTTTTAGACCTCCAAATTATATGTACGCTAATTTGCTCTAGCCTTCATTTTTCTTCACATATTCTCTCTATCTGAAGGCTTTTTGAATTTTTTTCTCATCCTTCTCTCCCTCTTGCGCTCCTCTTACCTTCACCATTATCTGTCCTCTACCACTATCACTCCTCAGCTCGCAACCTTATGCTTTGTGGGGCTCTAGGTAAAATATCGTCCCACCAGATAAATATTTGCCCCACCACTGACACATACCACATTAAAATGCAGGGGATACGCACCACTAGTTCCTCAACAACAAGAGGGTGTTCTATGAGTAACTTAGTGGTTAGAGTTATAGTGGCAGACATCGTCTCAACGGTGCCAAGTAGAAGTCCAAATGTCACGAACGGAACGCTAGTATCCGTTAAGAACGTCTGGTGTTTCATGTCGTCAATGATGTTATCAAGGAAATCTCCTCTATGTTTTTCTGGATGTGCTCTTCTTTCTCCAATCTCATCCTTTACCACCTTTAGCAGCTTCTTTTGTCCCTGCACAAGTATTTAGAACAAAAAATAACAAACCATATGATGTGGCAATGACATTTTTCCAAATAAAAGTCTCAAAATCAATTCTTACAAGGCAAAAGTGAATTAAGCAGGGTTCCGAAAAGGGAAAAGATAGCAGCAAAAAAATCTACAAATAGAGCACAGAAAATGAACAGAAAAAATAATGAGTGGTCCAGAGTCCAGACTGGGGTATAGTGGAGACCACCTCTACATTAGACATGAATCAAAAATTGATGTTCTGTGCACTTGGCATAGCTCTTCCAGAAATGATATGTACCCCTAATTTATACCCAGAAAAATGCGTAAGAAATAAGATTTATGGTGCATATTCAAAGTTGGATGAGGACCGCATCCAAAATGCGTCGGGTCCAAAGGCTCCACTTTCCGAGTAAAAAATTCCGAGTATGTAGCATTATTATTGAATTTGAAATGAAGACTAGAACAAGTGCATACTTAAGTATGTGAAACCTTCTTGAATTACCTGTAAGCATCTGTGGAAGGTAGTGCCAGGAATGTTCAAAGGAATAGACATCACTCCTTGGATGAAGTTATTCAGGTATTTGCTCAAATTTTCACCAGATTTATCAGGTTCATAGCCAAAGAGAGCTTTTGCAATTAAATCAAACATTATCTGCAAAATTGATAAAACTTGTCAAGATTGGGATAATGGGGTGGGGGGAATAAATATTTGTGTCATCTAATATAAATGTTCATGTGAAGACACGTCCACAGAGTCTATAACAAAACTACAAAAGGGAAAACTCATAGATGGTGCAAATCTGACTCTTCAGTTTCTCTCCATTTCGGCATGTGTTAATTTGCCGCATATGCTACAACAATCCTTCATGCATGAACTTCTATGTTTTGGAAAAAATAAATATGGTTGAAAATCATAAAAGCAACAACAAAACATACTCAAATATAAGCAGTGAGAAAACAGAACTTGTAGTCCAAATTTTAAGAGGATATGCGTCACACCACACCAAAGTTGCATCTACAACATCAACTTAGTTTGTGGACAACTTTGTTTAATATTGTTTTTCAGCACATAGCATTTCTATGCAAAAGTGAGATTATTGCAGCAATACTCTATTGGTAGAAAAGTACCCAAAAAGGCAAAATCTATGGACCTGATTCATTTTTGGGTGCTGCTCGCATCACCTCAACTATGAATCTACACCTTACATCTCATTTTCAGGGTATATTTTCGAATAACTTGGGTTTGAGTTTCAGAGAATGGTATGAGAAGTTTTGAACAAACCGTTGAAGTTGATTGTTTAACTTCCACAGAGTCTTGTGCCTTCCAATCTTGAAGGGCTCGAACCCACATTTCTTCCAAATCACAAAGCAGCTTGTCTTTAAGGACTTCTGGTCCGAAGTGATTCAAAACCAGGTTCCTCAGGTACTTGTGGATTAACCCGAATGCAGTAATCGGCGAACCATCATGTGCAGTATCATTTTGGCCACATAGCTTAGCAAAGGAGTCCATGTACCATAATTCCACCAACCTCCCTTCTTGTTGAAGAATGTAATGGTTGAAGTCAGGGTCAGACGATACCACAGCTGGTCGACCCACCAAGCTAGTCCGAAACACTGGCCCATATCTATTTGTAAAATAAGAATGACAAGAAAAAGGA
>JABCMJ010045258.1:0-18401 GCA_014822125.1 Arbutus unedo | reverse complement strand
CTAGGCTCTCCTTGAACATACTATTGCATAAAGGCTTAGATTTGACTATGATTTTCAAATAAACTTGAAATGCAGTGGTCTTACATCTGCTTCTGTTCACTATGAAGATAAGATTTCTCACAGTATTCTGCAGCGGAATAAAGTTGAGGCCTCAAATTCTTGAGTTCCTGAAATAGACATAAGAGAAGGATCAAAACCACATTAACTTATCCGTCGAACCTGGAACATGCTTCCAACAATTTATTGGCAAGAAACTACATCACAAAACATACTCCAGGAACAAACAATGAACAGCTATCAAGCCTAATCATACATCACAAGTACCGAGCATAGCTGATCAAATCAAAAGGTTTCGGTTATTCCATTTGCCTGGAATCTACAAATGGATAGGAAGTAACAGGCTTGGACAATTTTACAGACTGTATGTGGTTCACTCAAATGAAGCTGGAAAGGAAAATGCTTGTCAAAAATGACGTTTTAAAACATGACAGAATAGACCTTACAAAGGTAATAAACTAGTAATCATCCATTTATCTTGCGTAAGTGGAGGTAACATTCGGAGACCATTCCATTTATTTCCCTAAATCATTCTATTGAACCAAAATGACCTCAACGGAAAGAAAATAAGGAACAACGGAAAAGCACACTGATTAACCAACAGAGCAAGGGCAAATGGAAGTTCAAATTGTATATATTAAGAGCCACTTCAGACATGCATCGAGTATAACTTCTTTTGTGTTCATGTATTGTATATACGTAACAAACAAGATCTTATAGTGTAATCAAGAGACAGAAATTGAAAGAATCAAACCTGCAGGGCTTTGACGAAACTCTTGCTACGTTCCATGGACACCTCGTCGAAGGTCGTTGACGCCCCTTTGTCCTTTCGTGACTGCTCCAATTCCATCTCTCTCTCTCTCTCTCTCTCTCTCGCGCGCGCGCGCAACACAGAGTATCAGGACTTTCCTCCACACACAAAAAAGTCTCTCAGAACTTGAAGTGATAATCGCAAAAGATCATTAAAATATTACAATAATGTGTCATAGAAACCATTGGATTTGAGTTAGGTTATGGAAAGGAAGTAATTGGGGATTGGTGGATTTTACAATAACAATCGCTCAGTTAGATTTGGATTGAAGTTAGGTAATGGATTGGTGGGAGAGCCATGGAGAAAGAGAGAGAGAGAGTGCAGTCGAAGCAATACCGGGAATGTTTATCCCCTTCAAATGCGAATAGCAAGTGAAAAGACGTCAAATTTGGGCCCCATTTGGCACAATTTTATTTTTCTTAAATATTCTGTTTCTATTTAATTTTTTTTACATTTATTATTTTAATATTATTAATTCGTAAAAAATTTTAAAAATTATATTATGTTTAAAAATTAAAAAAATATTATTAAAGACGATGAATAAACACATTAAAAATATTATTTTTTAATTATTTTTGTTTTCTAATTTTTTTTAAATTGAGTCTATTATTTATAATTTTTTTAAAATTTTTTGTCGAGACTAATTAATAATTCACAAAAAATTAACAAAAGATAAAAAATTACAAAATAGATTCACATAAAAATAAAAAAATAATCTAATAAAAAAGTATAGAATCTTGTGAACCCATAATGAAAGGTAGTTCATTCTCGAGCTAATTGCATTAAGGTCTTCAAATTGAGAATACACTTGGATAAATCTGATAAAAAAAATAGAGTTATAATTAAATTATATTCAAACCTTAGTAGACATTAATGTCAATGATCAATTATAATAAACAAAAATATACATAGCAATATATATGCCGTTATTATGTTCTAAATTAAATATATTTTAATTGCATATTTAATGTACAGAAATATATCCTTACTTGTGCATATCTATAATCAAATTAATTAAAAAGATTTTGAAGATATACTCTTCTATATCTCTTTCTCTCTCCCCTCCTCTCCCCTCCCCTCTCCGTTGCTCTCTTTCCTCGTAACTATTAGCTCTTGTAGGTAAGTGATTTTTTTAATAAAAAAAATTAATACCTCGTCAATAGTTCAACATTATTTCTCACAATCTATTCTAAAATTTAATTTTTGCAAGACAATAACCGTCAGAGAATCTCCGCTTCTAGTCGGAGGGAAAATACTTTGATGAGTAAGTCAGTACTTGAATCAAAGAAAAATTCTAAATACAATGCTCATAATCACAAATTACGGTGCGACTTTTATAGAGGTTCTCCATCGACAATTTCAGTCATACTTCATCTCTTAATTTTTCATTAAAAATGAATTAGAATTACTCATTAATTGACCACTAACAAGATAAGTTTATCTGGACTCTTCAGATCCTTATCTTCTGTAATTAAAATTTCATTCAATCATAAACTTCTTATTACAGATTGAATTGACTTATAACTTCTCATTCTAATTTGATTATAATTCATTTTGAAATAAACGGGTGTAATACTTACTTCACTTTGTACTTAACTGCCTTTCTCATATTGGCAAATACATGACTGGTTTTGACAATATACACGTGCACAAGAGCACTTCCTTGTCCAGCTAACAATTTGGGTGCTCTTGTCCGAGTTGATAGAGCAGGCAAAGTTTATCCTTGTTATATTTTCATCCGACCCATTGATTGGATATTTTCTACTCAGATGAATATCTTTCTTTTACCCATTGGAATTCGTACAGGTGCATTGAATGCTAATGACATTTGGGTTGCAACTTTTTGGTAACTAATGCACCCTTTCCACGTATGTTATACGTATAATGTCTCTTTTACTGTACCTATATTTACCATTTTCACTAATCCACTATTGCTTTTACCTTCCCCTCTATTTTTTATCTAGGCCTGTGTGATATTCAATGTAACTATGATACGACAACGACTAAATCTCATACATATTACCTCAATGTTCGTAGAGGCTGAGAGAGAATTGTAACATACCTTCCCGACTCCATGAAAAGAGACAGTGATGATCTCTTAAACGTTGTAGAAAATTGGGAATTCGGCCTTCATGAGCCCGAGGTAGACTGAATTAGCATACCTAGAAGATTAAGAAAACCCATTTGTAACTGCCTTTCCATTCTTGTTTCTTCTATTACTTGTCTCGGTTTATAGATCTAAATTGTTTGTTTAAATCTTCTATTTTTATGGCCTTCAACTACAACAAGAGAAGAACTCATGCCAGCACACATGCTCCAACTGCAACAAGAGAAGAACTCATGTTGGCACACATCCCAACCACCCCAAACTATCTTAAACTACAAAGGTCTTAAGGGATGTAGAGGTAAAGGCCGAGCTTCTAAGGATCTATTATGATACAATTTGAGCTACACCTCGTATGCGGAAGTGATCATTGTCCTAGATCACATCCAAGACATCGCCCCAGAAGGGATCACCATTGCATACTTGAGAGAGTCGAGAAAAGTCACCACTGCCAGAGCCCACCCCTAAACTGCCAAAATTTTCTCTTTCCTTACGTCTTTCTCCCTGACTTACAAATGAGCCCCCAAAGTTGCCACCCCAGATTTTTGGTCACGTAGAGACGAAGCACCCTCCCAGCAAGCACAGATGGAGTTAGAGATGGTTGACCTGAAAACATGCCTAACCCTTAGAGGCGCAAAAAAGAAACAAGGCCCCCTTTGGCGGGACCCGAGCTCCACCCATTACTGCCACTAATCTGTTGGCACCCATTGATGTCGACGTCAAGCCCTCCCTTATGGGCACTCCTTCCCCCAGCCGAAAAGAAGTTGAGAAAGAATCATATCAACCTCTCGTATGGGCACCCCTTCCCCAACCAAAAATAAGCTGAGAAAAACATATTCTTCAACTCCCCTTGAGCGACATGCTCTTACCGCCTCATGTGGGACTTCGGTAGAGGAGATTTGGGTCCCAAAGATTGAACTCCCTCATCGTCCTATCACAATTCATGACTTGGTATGCACTTGTGTTACTACCTAAGCTCTATCTACTTCCCTTCTTATTGCAAAGGATATGAAGGAAGTGAGTTTGCTTGACGATGACACCTTGGTCCCTTCTATGATGGTCTATAGCATGTCGGTATGCCCTTGTAAGTTCTTATTTCTATTGTTCATAATTGTACTCTGATCTAACTAAGTCTTTTCTTTTTAGGCCATCCAAAAGGCCTCTATTGTTCTTGATTGTTTTGCTGAGAAGAATGAGAGCATGAAGTTTCACCAGGACAACTCTATTTCATGGTGTTGCAAAGCAATTGACGGTGGATAAGCTATTAAGATAAAACTCAAGGCTTCCACTAAGGCCACCAAGAAGGTTGATGAACTAGAGAAGACATGGGGTTAAGCTCAATACCGAGCTAATTTTGTTGAAGGAGAGGCTGAGGCCCAAAAAGCTATGATTGAGTAGCTCCATGCAGAGTGAAAAACGGCTTTCAAGAGTGTAGTTGCTAATGCCACTGAAAACTACAAAAAATAAATCCCCCTTTTCCATGAAAGACTTTCATGTATGGACTGAAGGTTGCCCTTAAAGCTACCAAGATCCCTATAGATTCCCTGCTATTCGTTGAGATCCCATTCTTTACTAAAGCAGAGGCAGAGGAGACCGATGATGATATGGCCACAACGAAAGGAGTTGACTACAACAATGCCACATTTGAGACCCCTGCTACTCAGAAAATTGCTCCTGAAGAGGATGCTACCTTGCATGACCCTACTAATGCAGGAGCTGAAGAGATCGTTATAAGGGATCCCCCCCAATGTTGATGGAGACATCTCCCTAGTCTTCTTTTTTATTCTTTGATGAATTAAGATTTTTGCAAATTTGTAGGACATGTGATCTTTTTGTTGCTCTATACTCGTATGGCCTTTGGTGGCCTTTTCCGGTGTTAAACTTCTTGTTTTTTCATGCATTGTTGAGTTCTATCTATCTTGGGTTGGTATGTTTTTGAGAACCACACACTGGTATGAAAATCTTTTCAACACTTGGGAAATTTTTTTCAACACTTTACAGTTTTGGCCAATTTCAATGGCCTGTTTAGGCCAATTTCATTGGCCTTGGATCATTGCTCATGTGTTTTCAAACCATTTTCCACACTTTTTGGTAATTGCCCTGGACCTTTTTCCATAACCTTGTTATGGCATTTGTCTGGGTCCAATGGTCCTTTTAACTTGGTTAAGAGACCAATGTCTCTGTATTTTTGGACCATTGCCTTCATTCCTTATATCTCGCTGATAGATCATTGTCCCCTAGTAAGGTAGTGAAGTCTAGCTTTATCTTCCTTGCTCAACATTTTTACAAAGTACAGAAGAATTTGTAAAATTGAATTCTATTAATAACATTGACGTCTTAACAAAAAGAAAATTTCAAAAAAAAACAAAGAATTTCTACTGATTCTTGGGACTTCTTTCCCATCTAAATAACCAATCTTATAAGCACATTTGCTTGGCTTCCCAATTTAGCATGAGCTTTCCCATTAATTGGATCCTTGGTGATTCCAAGTACTTTGCGAAGAACTAACCAATCCCAAATTCCCTTGAAAGGACCTTCCTCTTGTGAAACTTGGTCCTTTAATTGGGTTATCTATGGGAAGTTCAGGGAAGTTAGCAAAGAGCCAGAGCTGTAAAAGCCAGATAAGACTGCCTTGGTTTTGATGATGGTGTGTTACCATTAATTCTGATCTTACTCTACAGACATGGCCTAAAAAGTAGAAGGCAAAATCAAAAGGGTTCCTAAGAATACTACAAAGGCTAATGGGATAAATTCTACCATAACCTTCTTCCCAGAATGACGTAGAATATCCTTACACAATATATAGAGGATCAAAGCAAAGTATTCTCTATTTGTTACATCACTAGTTCTCCTTTTAGCCAAAATAAAATTTCCATAAGCACTTTGAGAAATGGAAAAATTGAAGAGAAGAGGAGCTAGTGGATCAACAATGTTAAACCGTGGACCAAAAGGGATAATTCCAAGAAGTTGGAAAACGTCCATCATGGTAGGGGCCATCCTTCCGCAATTAAAATGAAAGAAGTTAAGATAGGGGTCCCAGAAAGTTAGGACAACCTCTATAAGGTAGGGTTCTTGAGGAATCCCTCTTCAAAGCATGTAAACACTTTGACCAATTTTTGCTGCTTTTGTTTTATGATCTCTGATACTGTTTTTTGTTTTGATCTCAGCCTTAGTGGCCTTTTTATGTTACCCACATGCTTTTAAGATCACGGCCTCCTTACATTGCGAATGCTTGGCCATAAGGACCTTTCTTTTATCTTAGAAATACAAATTGTTTGGTCGTGCAATCCCTTGTATGGATTATTATATCCATGTTGAATGTTCATGTGCATGTGTTTGTGAAAGTATGTGCATACTTAGATAGTTGTAAGAAGTTTTTTTATGATTAGAAAACTTCTAAAGTTCGGGCCATAGCCCTTGGTTTTGTTCAAAGCCTCTACTTGTCCATAGCTTTGTGGGTAGCCTACTAAAGCATAGAAGTTTTTGATCTTGTACTGTGAGTACAAGGCTTTGAACTTGTCTTGAAATTAGGTCTCATTGTCTGAAATAATGATATATGAGATTCCAAACCTTGTAATAATATTCTACCAGACAAACCTCTTAACATTGCGTTCTGTGATTTTGGCAAGCGGTTCTGCCTCAATCCACTTTGTGAAGTAGTCTGTGTCGAACATAAAATACTTCCTAATACCCTAAGTCTTAAGAAGTGGTCCCACAATGTCTAGGACCCACTAGAAAAATGACTAAGGGAAGTCAATTGTGGTAGATTGACAACTGGTGTGTGAATAACTAGAGAAAACGTTGGGTACTTTTCACATACTTGTACATATAATTTTAAATCTTCTTGCGTATAAGGCTGCTAATAACTTTGAGAAATTACTCGGTGAGCAATCAACCTTCCTCATGCATGATTGTCGCACCCCCCTTATGAATCTCATAAGAAATTGTTGCACTAAACTGGGGTGTACGCACTTCACGTACGGCCTTGTAAAGGAATTTTTGTAGAGTTTGTTGTTCGGGGACAACCAAAACTGGACAGCTTTAATCCTAACATTGTGTGCCTCTTTTTTGTCTTATGGTATTGCCCCTTTCTTCAAGTATGCAATTATTGGATTCATCCAACTGGGCCCGAGATCAAGGTCCAGAGCCTTATCGATTGGTAGAGCCTCAATACTCGGCTATATCAACGAGTCAATATATATTTTTCGGAAAAACTCAAAAGGGACATTTGAGGCAAAACAAGCTAGGGCATTAGCATGATCATTCTACCTGGAGCTCACCTGAATAATTTGTTTCTTCGAGAACTTTAACAATTCTTCCTTTACCTTATCGGCATAGGAAGCCATCTACTTATCTTTGGTCGCTTACTTCCCAGATAGTTGATTTACAACTAATTGAGAATCACATTAAATAATCAAATCACTTGCTCTGAGCTGTAAGGCACTTATGAGTCTAGCAAGTAGTGCTTCACATTCTACCGTGTTATTGGAAGAGCAAAAGTTGAGACGGATGGACTGTTCTAAGGCTAGCCCCCTTTGTCAAGAACAAAACTATCCCAACCCATAGGCCATTGGTAGAGATTGAACCATCCACAAATAACTTCCAATGAAGTGTAGTGTCTGACTACAACTCCCACTACACCTCTAGCTCGGAAGATGGAAGTTTTGCGTTCTCTGAGCTGCCCTCGTCTTGGCTTGGTGAGAACTTCGCCACAAAAGTTGCCAGGATCTGCCTCTTCATCACCATTCAAGGGAGATATCGATTATCGTATTTGTCGAGTTCAATTGACCAAGCTGCCACCCTCCTTGAGAGGTTTGCCTTTCTCAGGACATAACCAATTAGGTGTTTTGTGGGCACCTCCATTGTGTGAGCAAGAAAATAATATTGTAACTTTCTTGAAACCATAACCAAAGCCAATATACGTGTCTTCAGGGACAAGTACCTCATTTATGTGTCTAAGAGTGCCTTGCTCATGTAGTACACTGAATTTTACCCGACACCACGCTCTTTGATAAGAACAACATGATAGCATGCTCCGAGAAGGCCAAGTACTCTTTATATCTTGAAAAGATTTTTCACATTCTTCCTCCCTAGGGTAATTGGTCCATTTGCGGATCATTGAAAGAATGGTTTGTACCTATATGATGAACGGATGTTGAATTTGTTGAGTGCCAAGATCATCCCAATCAGCCTTTGAACTTCTTTTTTCTTTTTTTGGACTTTGCAAGGTTTGCGAAGCCATAATTAGGTCGAGGTTGGCCTCTATATCCCGACGGGTGATCAAGTGTCCCGAGAATTTCTCCGAACTTATGCCGATATTTGATGTACACAATTTAGTAAACATTTTTATCCCTAATTTATATTTTGTAATCATATTTCTATTATATTTCTTCTCATCTTGTTATGTTTTGTGTTTTGTAGGTATTTTACAAGTCTGATGAAAAAAGAATAAAAAGAGATTAAAAGTTGGCTTGTTCGTGCTTTATATTAGAGTTGGAGAAAATATCAACGAATATGCTCAAGAAGGAGACTTAAAAACTTGGTGTCTTAAATTCAAGATGTGTTAGAAACAGTAAGTTTTATTTTTTGGAGAAGAAAGTATCAAGATTGTTTATGTCCCCAAAGCATTAGATAAATTCTCCATGATTGTTATCAATTTCCATACTTTGTCTTTGAGCAATTTGTATTAAATGCCAGTTGTCAAAGAAGAAGTTGTTTTGAAATTCTCTTCATGCAAGTTGTCAAAAAAGAAGTTGTTTTGAAATTCTTTTCTTGCAAATTGTCAACTTGTCAATCCAGCTTCCACTTAATGTCGGATACTAATATTTACATGTAGGGCTTGACAAAATCGAAATTTATAAATTTCCTCAAGAAGATATCATCAATCCCTATACTGGGACGTGAATTTCATTAATAATTAATAGTTATCATACATTTAATATTGTGATCCAACTCATCGAAACTATTGGCCCACAAGGCCTCACTCTATAATGAATCAAAGTGAACAATATTAAATGTGTACATCCATTAATTATCTTAGGGTTAAGAGCATAAGTATTCATAATAATCATGAGGTGCTAATTATCTTATATAGTCAGTATATATATAATTACCTCAATTTGGTCATCTTCAATACACACAACATGTACTAACAATGTGAGTCAAAATTATACTATTTTTTGTAGTCAAGACAGACTTATTGAAACCCAGTGTTATAGTCCTACTGGTGGTCTGTCTAATTTCACTTAAGATAGTGAACTTACGACTTATATTCTACAAGAATTGAAAATCTGATCCTCAGAATGTAAGCCAAACTCTACACACCAGAATATCTACTATGTGGAATAATAAGGCACCCATGCATAATATGATATGATATAATACAAATATTGCCCAAAAAAATTCTCATCAAGAAAATGAATAACTGGTTTAATAAATAATTCAAAAAAATACTAATATATTAAATAAAGTCATGACTTTTAATATAATACCCTAATAGTGGCAATGGATGTGAACTCTCTGGCTTCAGTGCAGAGGGCAGTTTCATTGATTCTGTCAGTTTTGGTGAGCCATGCCAAAAAATTAGAGATATTGCACGGTGTGGATTTTAAAAGGTGGTAACAAAATATGCTAATTTACCTAACCACCCTGGGCCTTGAGAGGTTGCCAACAGAGGATTCCCTCGTTTTTTATGAAAACAAGCAGGACATGTTGGTGATTGTTGTAGTGCTGGCTTGGAGTGACTCAGACTTCTTATACTGGAACTATGTTATGAACTGCTTGTACGATATACTTTATAATGCATATAGTGTCAAAATCACAACCAAGAAACTATGAAAGTCCTTGGACAATAAGTACAAGACCGAGGATGCCTAATCAAAGAAATCTATCGTCAGTCAGTTCTTGGACTTCGAGATGGTGGACACACAGATTGTGATCAGTTAGCTCCAGGAGTTCTAGGCGATTTTCTATGAGATCTTTGTAGAAGGAATGATTCTGTGTGAAACCTTCTAGGTGGCTGCCATGGTTGAGAAGTTGCCCCTCGTTTGGAAGGATTTTAAGAATTATCTCAAGCATAGGCAAACGGAGATGAAGATGGAAGATCTCTTTGCCAGCCTCATAATTAGGACAATAAAGGTGCTAAAATGAAAGTGGGGAGTCCCTACATGTCTAAGGCCAATATGGTGGAGCATAGTTATAGTTCTAGCTTTGGTTGTAAAAAGAAACAAAAAGGGAAGCAAATGGCTAAAGGGTCCAAATTGGGGCCTATGGGAGGCATTACCAAGAAACAAAAATTATGATTTTAAGGCAAATGCTTCAATGGTGACAACGTGGGTCACCAGGCATCAAAATGCAGCCAATTGCAAAGGAACAGATGTCCTCGAGCTAATGTGATAAAGGTGGAGTCCCTCTTGAGAGATGCTTTTGCTATCAATCTCTCAGTGGTGTCTCTGGGGTGAATCTGACAGGGTTAAACCTCAAAAAAGTGGCGGTGGATATTGGAGCTACTCGCACTTTATGCTCAAAGAAGAAGATGTTAACCTCCTTCGAGCTAGTTACAAATGGTGAGAAGTTGTTTGTGGGTAACTCAGCAATGTTAGATGTTAAGGGACAGGGTAAGGCAATCCTGGAGATGACATCAAAAAAAGTGCTAACACTGAACAATGTCCTCTATGTGCTGGACATTCACAAGAACGTCTTGTTAGTTCTCTCCTTAGCAAGAATGGCTTTTGCAAGATATTTGAAGTAGACAAGGTTGTATTGGCCAAGGCTAGAGTATATGTAGGAAAATTTTACGTGTTTGATGGGATTTTTAAGCTTAATGTTTTAACTATGGTCCTTACTATCTATAAAATAAAAGTCCATTTTGCTAGCTTTCTTGAGTCATTTTTTTGTGGCATGATACATGACGTCATGTTAACTATGATGCTTTGCATAGATTCATTAACTTAGACTACATTCTTGCTTTCCAAGTTGATTTAAATCACAAATGCACAATTTGTGTTGAAACAAAATTGACCAAGACTTCTTTTCAATCCAGTGAAAGAAGTACCAAACCCCTGGAATTAAATCACAGTGATATGTGCAATTTAAAATTTGTACAAATACGTGGAGGCAATAGGTACTTGATTACTTTTGCCTATAATAGTACGAGATATTGCTATGTGTACTTGCTAAAAAGCAAAGATGAGTTGATTGATAAGTTCATCCTCTACAGGAATGAAGTTGAAAGTTAGCTTAGCAAAATGATCAAGGTGTTGAGAAGTGACCAACTTGGTGAATATGAATCTCCATTTGGTGATATTTGTGCCAAAAACAAAATTGTTCACCAAGCCATTGTAATTTATTTGCCTCAGACCAATAGAGTTTCTGAGGAAAAGAATTGTACCTTATAAGAGATGACGAATGCTATATTGTGTCGTCTGGGTTTCCACATACCATGTGGAAAAGCATTCTCTCTACGAATTATATATTGAACAAGGTACCACACAAGAAACTTTATACAATCCTGTACGAGCTTTGAAAAGGTCGAAAGCCTTCTTATACATACTTACAAAGGAGGGGTGTCTTGCAAAGGTCAAAGTACCTACGACAAAAAAGGTCAGGATATGGCCCAAGACCGTTGATTGGGTATTCATCAGTTATGCACATAATAGTAGTGCATATCAACTTCTTGTGCATGAATCTCAACTTATGAATATACAAAAGATGGCAATTGTAAAATCACAAAATAAGTCATTCTTTGAACACATGTTTTCGTGTAGGTCTGAAGAAAGAGATTCAAGTTATGTGAAGAGAACTCATGAGACTATTAGTGAGACCAGCCGAGACAAAGAAGATGAAGTTGATGGTGAGCCTAGAAGCAGTAAGAGGGCTAGAACATCAATTTCTTTTGGTCCTGATACTTTGACATGCTTGTTGGAAATGAGTCTCAGTCCTTCATACAAGTTGTAATCTCTCCCAAGGGTTCTTTGTGGAAAGAAGCGATCATAAGTGAAATTGATCATGTTCTCTAGAACCATACTTTGGAGTTGGTAGATCTCCGTCCAGATTGTAAGCCTCTCTCTAGGTTACAAATGGATCTTCAAGAGGCAAGTGAAAGTAGATGGTTTAGAAGACAAGTACCAAGAAAGACTTATTACAAGCAGAAGGACGACCTAGACTATTTTGACACGTCTTTTTCTATCACGATAATAACATCCATTTGGATGATCATTGCTATCGCTGCTTTGCGAAATCTTGAGATCTTATCAAATGGATATCAAGACAATTTTCCTAATTAGATATTTGATAAAGAAATCTATATGGAGCAACATGAGGAGTTTTTTGCTCTAGGACAAGAAAGAAAAGTTAGTAAACTTGTCAGATCTTTGTATGACTTGAAGCAAGTGCCTAAATAATGCACAAGAAATATGACAACGCAATGATGTTAAGTGATTTTAGAGTTAAGGAGTGTAACAAATGTATCTATGTCAAGAACACTAATGATGGTTATATCATTTTGTGTCCATATGTGGATTACAAGCTCATTGTTGGTAGTAACAAGAAGATTATTCACTCAACCAAGTTGTTGAACTCAAAGTTTGACATGAATGACATGGGCCCTGTGGATGTTATTTGGGAGTGAAAATGTCCAAAATATTAAATGGACTTGTATTGTCTCAATCATATTATGTCGATAAGATACTTGAAAATTTTAACAAGTTATATACAAATGTGGTGAGGGTTTCTGTAGATTTGAATCTCCACTTTGCAAAGAATACTAGTGAGAGTGTGTCTCAACTGGAGTGTTTACGAATTCTAGGAAGTCTAATGTACTTGATGAGCTATATAAGGCTAGATATAGCGTGGGCTTCCCGACCGATTTATAGACAATATGGCACATGTAACCGCATGTCAAGTAGTTATAGACAATATGGGGTGTCAAGCCATACCGTGAGTCAAAGTGATTTGAAAACTCACTGAGACTGGTGTATGTCTACATAGAACGATGTGCACTCTCTGTAAGGTTTGGTGCACGCCATTCAAGGATGCGTGCAGGTCCAAAAATATTTTTGTGTAAAATGAAGTTAAGGCATCTACAGTCAAGTTTACCAATGTCTAATATGTCTCAAGACTCGTCTAGGGATAAAAGTGTCCTTTTTTATCATTAGGATTGTCTAACCGTTCATTTCAGAGGTTCAACGGGATCCGAATTGGGATGTCTATGCATAGTTTATGTGGTTAGCAAATTCAGCAGATACATGAGTAATCTATTTGCTAACCATTGGAAAGCTATCGTTTAGGTACTATGGTACTTATGGTACACCAATAGTCATGATATGCACTTCCTCAGATATCTAGCAGTACTAGAAGAGTACAGTGATGCGAACTAAATTTCAGATATCAAAGACTTAAAGACTTAAAGTCTTCAAGTGGAAATATTTTCACTATTAATCGTGCATCAGTCTTTTGGAAATCTTCCAAACAGATTCGCATAGTAAGGTCTATAATGGAATCAGAGTTCACTGTTTTAGATAAAGCAACTAAAGAAGTCAAATGGCTCCTCCATTTTATGAAAGATATTCCGAGATGGTCTAAACATATGCCTACAATCTGTATTCACTATGATAGTCAATCAGTGATTAGCAGAGCACAAAACATATACAATAATAAGTCTAGAAATACTCATTGATGACATAATACAATTAGCAACTGCTCTTAAGTGGAATTGTCACGATAGACTATCTAACGTTTAAGGACAATATTGCGGATCCGCTAACCAAAAGGTTAAACCGATAGCTAGTTAATAAATCATTGAGGGGAATTGGGCTAAAGCATTTAAAGGTGTAAAATACTGCAAAGGATACCGAATCTAGTTGGCTGAAGATCCTAAGATTTATGTTTAATGAGACAACCTAATTGTAGGCAATTAGTCGAATACCGAGGACACAAGATCTCTTAACTATTTCTATGGTAAAATAGTGTTGCGTGCAAGGGTTGAAGATAAAATATGCTTTTAATGACTCTGGTGTGTTGGTATAACCAAACAAGGTATAACGTGATATCTTTAAATAAGAAGTCACCTACGTGAGTGTGAGGTGGAGTTGGTTTTGTAAGAATTGAGAAGGCTAAATTTTTTATGTACACCCATAGGACTGGGCGAGAGTTCCGGGCCAAAATGAACTCAACGGGGATAATTGAGCTGTGTGATGAAAAATTCTTGTGTGAAGTCTTTTGTCTTGATTTACACGAATGGTAGAATAGTCAAGACATCATGCTTAGCCAATAAATTCAATGTGCTTTCACAAGGGAAGGTTCAAGGCCAAATGTCCAAGTCTAATTTTAAATATTTTTACACAACATATTTTTTTATGCAATTAAGGAAAAAATGATTTTCTGAATAATTATAAACACACAATCTTATATATTCATTGGTTGGAGATTAATTCAGTTTGTAACAAACCCTGATGAGCATTCATATCTTCAAAGTTATAGATGATAGGCCATTATGTTTTCATCACGTGAACCTAAGCAATTGATCATTTATCCACTCATCCCCCTTCAATTGTGTTGTGAGGTCTTTGCAATTCACCGGTAGAACTATTTTTCATTTGATTTGGATGTAACGCGAGAGGCAATTATTTATATTCTATTTGGAATGCTTGCCGCACGATTACGATTTTAGTGGGTCAACTTTACAAATTAAGTTTCAAAGCTATTACAATGATATTTATTTATAAAAAAAAAGGTTGGGTGGGGTCTAATCACTCGGTTTGGTTTATAGGTCTTTGTTTGTTTTGAACTCGGTTTTATTTATATTTTGAATATCCTAGTACCTTCTTTTTTCTCGCCTACCTATAGACATCCTACTTTGAATTACATGTCCTATATGTGAAAAAAAAAATCAACAGTGAAAGCAAATATTCAACAGTTTTGGTGTTTGACAAATGTGAATCCATTCTTCAGCCTGGATACAATTGCACTGGTCGAATTGAAAAGAACACATCAACAGCGAGGCATTGACGTAAAACATGCCAAATATTTCAACCCAGAACAATGTTGTTTACAAATGTCACTTCTGCTCACATCAAACCCTGAAAAGAGGGAACCCCCATGGCCATACGAAGGAGAATATGTCCTCCAAAGTTCAAACCATCCTCGAAAAAGGAACCTCCATGCTTCCTGGTTTCGTTGCCATGAGCAATAAAGAGGTTGGATGGATGAATTTGCTTTTCCAGCAACAATAGTTGATCCTATCGCAGATAGTCCAACAACGACACTGGTCGGACCATGTAGAACTTAGTTGGAGGAAAACAAAAGAAAAGGGAATAGATCAGGGTGTAAGAAAGTAGCCGACTCCAATCCAGTATTAGTTTCGCACTAGAAACACAAAACTGTGAATCTGACAAGTTGGTTTGTAAAAGGTAACTTGACATAACAATTCTTCTCTAGTATATATATACAACCATAATACATGCCAAAGCTCAAGACATGAAGTCTAGTAATTATACCCGGCCAGGCGACAAGTGCTCAAATCTCCTAGAGAATTTTCAGCATACATTACAAACAGAGGGCCACAAGAAGCTGCGAAACAACACTCATGTTTACACCAGGAACATGTTGCAATACAGATTCGAACTGTGGATTATTTGTGGAGAACTTAGCAAGAGAAAGGAAAATGATAGCAAACCCAAAGAAATAAATGCTAACTCATCACTTCTTTATCTTCTCAATTTTTCTAAACCTTTTCCTTTCTCTCTGCACATATTTCTCCCCAAATCCATAAAGCTCGATATAGCACACCAAAAATCTGGAGCTCTTAAGCACTACTATCTACTCGATGATCCTCCCCCGTGTCTTTGAGAAGGGGCAAAAACGGAAGTCAAGTAATCTCTAACCCAAGCGAGTTTCACCAATGAAGGCACAGAGTTCATCACCTGAAGGGGTAAAATCTCAAAATAAGTCGGCTTTGGTGTCGAGGAGCATCCGATAGATTGGAGTAATTCATCAACAGTGAGTACGCGAAACTTTGGGGGTGGTGCATTTAGGGCAATGTTGTGAACTCGGTGCTCATAGATCTTCCCATGCTTGTCAAGTTTGTACTCAGAAGTACCATCAAATCTACCTTGGCTCTCCCACGGTACACGGGGAATGCCGTGGACAGTCCACCGGATCATAATGATGCTTTCAGCAGGCTGCCACACAGTAACAATGTCAACCCACAAGGCCCTGAAAAATAATCTTCCGTGGAATCGCAAGGCCCAGAAAATTGACTTGTAGTTTTCAATTCCGACAAAAGTGTTGAGTGGATCCTTGAAGACGATATCTTCCCTGTACAGATCAAAAGGAAGAGATTGGTGTGTTATTGATGAACAAATACCAAGTAGGAAATCTTAGACCAAGTTTGGGTCCACTATACAATCAGAAGTTGAAATCTAAACCTCCTCAATGTAGGAAAATGTCAAGAACACAAATACTTGCACCTAGGAATATACGCTCTCTCTTGCAAGCCATGATAGTCTCCACAGCAAGTGATGGTGGAACCCCCCAAGACTTGTGAGAGTGTTGGTATGTTTGATTATTAAAGTCAGTGTCCCTAGCATTATTGGTAAAACTTAACAGCAAGTTAATACACAACCATATCAGTCATGCTATATATTCATTAATATAACCTTAAACATCTCAAAAGGTTAACGACAGAAATTGTATACAAGCCACTAAAGAGTCATGTCCCATATGCACTATACGAGAGAGTAAAAAAACTAAATCAACCATAAATCTACTGAAAAGACCCTACCAAAGCAAAAATTAGTTCAAGAATGTGTCAAATCCATTGGAGAACCAACCCTTTCAAAAAGGTACACACTACTATTCAGTTTGGAAATAGACTTCCATCCTCTTGAAAGTCTGCTCTCTTACTAAATGATCCACATCAAACAGATGCACCATTGACCAAGCTTTGTTCATTCTCTTCTCCGCTCAAGTTCCTCCACAAGAATGGAAAAGATGAATCTTTGATCTATGGGAAAGTACTACAAGAATCCAAGGACCAAAGATATGTAGCTACCATAAATTGGAAAAGATGATTGACTGATTCCTTCTATCTTGCAAATACAATACCAATCAATAAGAACTTGACTAATCCTAACCAGATTTTCAAATAAAGAACCTTAACGAGTTACCATGCCCCGTCATCCACACAAAACCCAAACTCAAAAGAAGCTTAGAACATTAACTCCTTTCAAGGGTCTCATCCCAAAGGAGAGAGTTCGACTATTCGAGACCCTCTAGAATCAAAATGAATAACTGCCTTGATGATTACCTATCATTATGCAATAAACTCCATGGTTTCTCAGATAGGACTCATATTGTGGTTGTGGGAAACACATAACCGCGAACTGGAGACCAATCTGCCACCCAGGACATAAATTATGCTACGTGTAACTACCAGGTAAGAAATGCAAAACCACCACCTCCCCCAATCCTTCTTTATCTTCAGAGGATGCGGATTAGGAATTAAGCCACCACTATCGAAAGACTGGAAGGATAATAATAATTTTAAACATGGAAATGTAAACCCCAAAAGTAATAGTAACATGCTTATGGTTAGTTCTCCTATCCATGACTTTCCAGGTTCTACTTAGTTGGATGAGATGCTCAAAATGGTTATACTCATCTTGGATAAAAAGCATCTTGGGAGCTGCACTAAGGTGTCCTTTGAACAACAGAGCAAATGGTTCAAATTTTAATGACAGCCAAAAGGGACTTGGGAGAAAGAGGTGGTAACTGGAAAAAGGGACCCTGTGCTATACGACGAGTCCACATTTTTCCTGCTGTTCCCCCTGAGGGAAGCGGATGAACTTAATTTGACAGGAAAGAAACACAATATCCAACATGTGCTTTGATTCTACAAGCGGAATGATTGAGAAGCAAGTTAATTTAACAGCTAGCTGTCTCTAAAGGAACTTGTTCCACAACTACTTATAATAATTTGCAACATGTATTTCAAGGAAAATAAAGTATGATTTAATTGCCAAGAATAGGTGTCTTCAGCTACCGCAAGGTTAACCATGATAGAAAAATCCATCACTGCCCTCGGAGAGTCCGAACATTACTATTGTATCTAAACTAGAACAACAAGATTATGGATTACCTCTTCCATTAGTTTCTAAGCCACAACAAGTAGAAGAGATACTAATCAGAGAAACAAAGCAATTAATAAAAATTTAAACCTTTATATGGATTGCAGACGTATTTAGCAAGCCATCATCAATGCCATCTACACAAGCCTCAACAAAGCAACAATCAAACACTAACTCGACAGAAACCTAGTCCAAAACACCCAATCTTAGTTGAAGCATGACTACTAATGGCTCTATTTCACTTATAGTACCAAAAGTGCTGAATGGAGAATACTAGAAAAAGAAACTAGTATTCATGACAAAA
>JABCMJ010045254.1:0-13697 GCA_014822125.1 Arbutus unedo | reverse complement strand
CACTAACTTTTCGTACAAGTGCTATATGCATGTACGCCCCTGGGCGGACTATGCTAAAAATTTAGAAAAATTGCATTTTTTTTTTTTGGTCTTAAAAAGTTCATTCGACTACACCTTTAGAGATTGAAAAAAATTCATAAGAACCCACTTACACTACATTCCTGTTAAGCAAAACTATGTCCAAAGTATGAGTAAAACAACATCATGCGTAACTACCATGACATAAAGCAGAGAAATTATGCGAAGAACTTTTGCAACTGAAATGTTGTCTACACTCACCATTTGAAGTGGTTCCCAAAAGTGGTCAGGCGCGGTGAATGTTTCATTCTCAGTATCGAACTCTAGGCCTATTGCCCCCTTCCTAGCGTCCGCGAGAAGTTGCCATGCCTGCCATTCCTTCTTCAGCTATTGGTACTTGTTCTTAAATTGCTTTGGTCGCAGCACGACCCCTCTCCTCTCTTTCAAGGCCTTTTGAACCCTTACCCAAGCCCTTGAGTCCATTCCCGCAGTGGAACGACCCTCCTTCTGAATGCCATTGGCTACCAACTGCAGGAAAAACATCGTCACAGACGGTGTCCAATTAGCCCTATTGGAACCCAAGTGGTCTGAGCCTTCCACACCTAAGTGGGAAGGGCTAGAGGGAGTGGGACGTGCGCTGCTGCCACCATGCTTGCGGGGTGAAACCATTTGACTGTGAGTTAACTACAGTAAACATGTTTGATTATAATTTCATAAAACAATAACATTGTGGGACAAATCTCGAACATAGAAACCACGCATACGCCAAAATTTTATATAAAATTAACAACAGTATACGAACTAAGACAAACTGTTACATGTATCGCTTCCTCCCATTAACAACATATTACTTAAAACAGCCTACAACGTTAATCGTATAGGTCTTCCCTTAACTTTACATTCATGATAACAAATAACGCAATAGAAATAAAAAAATCAAAACACATAAAAACTTCAGCATATGCTTGATGGCAGGCAATTCACGGATAACAGCATTGTTGGTAGCTGTTATCCGTGAATTGCATACCTCATTTTCCATGCCAACAAAGGCATGCGCATTGGCAAAGGTAGTCGTCGGAGCCATGTCGAGGTTCTAGTCGTCACACCATCAGATCCAACTTTTGCAAGGCTGGCCAACACATGACATATGAGGGGGTTATTTGAAAGCTATGCTTACTAGGCTGTTAGAAACCATCAACTTTACGTTAACTTGTACTATACTTACTATGTGTTGTGGGCATACGAAGTATTGCCTCACTAGATTGCGTGTTGACCCGGAAACACGGACAACACATGGCCCTTTGCCACACTCGCATATCCTTCGTACCAACCGCGAGAAAGACCTTGAATGGTGCGATGCCATTTGGAGTGGTAGACTGCAGTAGTGAACGTAGCACTCCGAATAATGGCGTTATCGGAAATTGACAACTACTGACCAACACTTTTCTTACTAGATTTATATTGTGTAGTACATAACAACCACCACAACTGAATATGTAACGTACGCGTACACAAGTTTGTCTACCACATTTTGTTCGCTATGAATAATTAGCGCACACTTCTTCGTTTTCTACATGACACTTGACTCGCCAACGCAACTATTGTCAACTAAATGCAATGGAGCTGGACTGTTTCAATTTCCAAATGGTAAAGCCACAACATTCTTCCTCTGCCATATTACTTAGGTCCGAATCCTGAAATTTTAATAAGACCATCATATACAAATAAGAAGGTTTAATTGTACAATTTTTCAACGGTCTTCATTACGAATTTAGATCCTACATGCTTTAACACAACATATAACAAACAATGGCTGTTACACAACTCAGACTCAAACATGGTCTTCACACACAACCATCATAGTGTCAAACTTCACTAATCATACACTACTCGAGGGGGCTGCAAATGTCAAACTTAAAGGCTAATACTCATCGAAATATGTACAAACAACTACCTAACTCCGACGAACCACACATATACATACAACACAGAGAGAGACTGATGAAAGTACGAAAACTGAGACTAACATTTTCAAAATAGCCCAATGACCAAAACCATTGTTCCAAATCCAGTAAAAAAATCGCACCATGTGAATCCGTCTACTTCAACACACCAAATTAAAGATCATGGGACTTATAGGGTGTTTACGGTGGTATCTTGCAAAAGATCTTGTGCAGATCCTTGTCAGAGTTGCCGTTGTGGGATGTAGTACTTACATTTGACTAGGAACCAACCGATCTAAGTCCTCGATAGCACACCGGGGAAAGGTCAAGAACAGACACGTACACTTTACGATCCACGCCGCTAGAGCACAAACAATGCAAAGGAAGGATAGATTTGCAGGCGGTGGGACGATGACAATGGATTAGGGTGTGGAGGAATTCAGATGGGGATGTCAAGGCGGTGGGTGCGGTTAATTCGCAACCTACTTGTTGCAAATTGATGAGGGGCCTTCTCTTCAATCTTCAGTTGTCCTTTTATGCCCATGTCAGCACTTAATGGACCTTCACACGGAAACAAAACTACTGATAATTTAGCCCAAAACCCCTCAACTTTTTTTGTAAAAATAAGCCAATAATCCTTTAATTCCTCCACGCCAAATGGAGCTACATATCCTTGCATTTTTTAAAATCACACTTCCTACCATTACTTTTATTTTGTTTAACACTTAAATCTATTTTGTTTGTTGACCAAGAAAAAAAGCCGACGTCATGAAGAATAATGCATGATATACCTTTTTGTACCATTTTTCAATAAAATATTTTGAAAAGATCTTTTATACTCTTTTTTATGTCATTAGTCTATTTTTATATAATTGAGGTCTTATGTACACAAACATCAAATATATATAATTTGGTTTGCAAGGATTTTAGACATCAAAGCGATAGGGATACTGGTTGGTCCTCTTAGCAATTAATACTAACCCAACTTCTATAATTTTGAGCAATTATGAGTTGTATTCCTCTTTACGCTATATGAGCAAAAAACACAACCATATTTTTACGCAATTAACGTAGATTTAGCTTAATTTTATTAGAGCATTATTTGTCTTCATTTAACTTTTTTCACTTTCGTTAATTTTGTGTTAAATTTTGTAGATTATTGACATCTTGATAGGAAATATAATTATATTGAACTAGTATTTTACTTAGCTTTATATACAATAGAACCATACTATGTTAAATAACTATAAAGTCAATAAAATTCTAATAATTGATGGAAAAAGATGGGGTGTTTACGAAATTTACCTTTATATGACCTTAATTGGTACCATTGTTTTATTGGGGGCACAATTGGTATCTACAGAATACTATAGGGAGCGGATCAGTAAGACAGAAGAGGTGAAACCGTGAAAGTTGTGGTCCGAGTGAATAAAAGAATTGGTTTGAGGACAGCGGCGCCAGCGGCTCGAAACTTTTTCAAAACCGCCGCCCACCCCCACCGCCACCGCCACTGCGTGACCCTCCTCCCTTTTCATACTTCCAATCCCTCCTCCATTACCCAACACGTTGAGTGTTATCTCACTTTCATCTCTTTCTGTGTGTTTGTGCGCCTGCTTTCCTTCCCAATTGTCCTTTCTCCAAAGATGCCACGAGGTTCTCTCTCATCCACCCTCTGTTTATCAGCAACATATGAATGTACGCATATACTTGATTTTGGTTAAAACCAGTTTCATTTATGGGTGTGTGTCCGGCTGCAGATCTTCCAGGGTTCTATTTTGATGCGGAGAAGAACAGGTACTTCCCTGTAAAAGGCCCAATTCCAGGCTCTTCTCGGAATTCTTCCTCTGCTTCGACTTCCACCACGGCTCAAAAGTCAATATCCAAGCCCAACCTGGTAATATCTTGTTTGTACTACTACTTAGTTTGTGATACCAATTCTGAGTTAGTTGAACTGGGAGTACTTAAGGGAGCACTGAATTCGTTTAACATCGTCATTTCGATATGCTTTACGACGAATTTTTTGTACGTCAACGTATTATTACGATGAAATTGTCTTTTGTTCGAAAATCCATTATTTATCTATTTCCCCACTTTGGAAAGAGTACAGACCTGCAAAGTCGAGGTGAATACACAATTTTGAGGTATTAATCCCCAGGAAAGCAAGATTCTCTGCGTTTCATACTTCTCTGCTAATTGAGATCAAGAAGGGAGCAAATCAGGAGCCTGTTACTCAGGAGTGTGTTTACTGCAAAGGAACAAGAAGTAGAACCCTAAGGGTTAAAACAAACGTGGAAAATTAATTTAGATGAAGAAATTACTGGAATGTGGAGTGGAATGGCTGTATGCAATATATAGAACATCCCTTGGTGGGCTTCAAAATTCGTCATTGGGAGTGCATGTTGTAAATAATTTTACTGTCTAATTTTCATCACAAAAGTAGTAAAGTTGACTTCGTAAATTTCTACAATAAGAGAAATCTGCTAAATGTAAACAAAGAGATTGCGACCTTTGTTGTCTCAGTTTAGTAACTTAAAGTTGTTTTGATGTTGTATGTTGTTGAATCAATCTGTTAAGTTGTATGTGGATGATCAATTGCTCACACAAGAACCGGCAAATAACCTCATTGGCATGATGATCGATGTTATTTTGAAAATGCACTTCCTTGAGCATGTGGAATTACAGAATAACTTAATGCCACCTTGATGCGAATATTCCAAGGAAGGTTTTAAATTTGAAGATTTTAGACTAGTCTTGTGAGTAGCACCAGTAATTGTTTACCAAGCCTTGGCTGTTCTATTAGGAGAGCGATGGATATTTGACATCAAAAGTCGTAGAGTTATTTTACAAGGGGTATACAAAAGTTTTCTGGTAAATGCAAGGTATATATCGGTAGATCTTATGGAAATGTTGAGTCTTTCTTCAAAATAAGTTGGAGAGGATGGGTTTTGGTGCTATAAATGAAATGTGAGGCCCGAAAAGGGTAAGGTATTAGATTCTTGTGTTGTTGGGATATAAATCTAGAATGGTGGAGTATGGCTTTTCTCGGGTACCTTGAAAGGACATTTTAAAGGAATAAATGTCCAAGCAAAGTGATATGTAAATTAATGTTCATAGCTTGAAAGGCAATTAATTTGAGTTTTGAGTCGAGTAAATTGTCCATGTGTTGCGCATTAGAGGAGAGGTGACCAATGCAATGGATCACTGCTACAAGGAGAACAAAAGTGCCATGCCTGAAGAAGAGAAGAAAGAGTTCATATCCAATTGATGTTGCACAATTAGAAAACTATAGAATTATTGGCGTTGTGGTTTATAACATCGTTTGTTTTATTAGGTCTGACATTGCATTTTTACGACCTTATCTAGGGCTGGACATCATAGCAGTTGTGTCGTGTCAAGTCTGGTGCACGTCAAAAATCTCTCAATGCTAACCTGACCTGTATAGCTAGACTTGTTACTTATTCTGGCTCTAACACAACCTGTTAGTGACCGTGTCAACCCTTATATGGCATGGTTGACATGATGACTTATAAAGCATGATGCACTCAGTAACATGGACACACTTGGTTAGCTTATAAGCATGTTTAATGCACAGGCTTGCCATATTTGTGTTAACACTGGCACTCAAGTAATAAACGGGTTACTCACATCTACTCTAGGCTTGGCAGGTTCAACTTGCACTCGACCTGTTTAGTAACATTGTTGTCAGTCTTGTCATATATTGTGTTTCCCTTTTAAAATATCCAATTGGACCAATCCTGACTAATTTGGTATACTATTTGATGTTCCCATATCGTGTCATGAATTCCAACCCCTACTTCAATCCATAGTCATCAGTATTGTGACAGTGAAAACCTCACGCATACAAACATTATACAAGAGAGAAAGATAACACAAAAGAACATGGTGCATGTGCATAGACTTCGAGACACTACCCTTCATTAATCTCAATACGGATGCTCATAATTACAGGAAGTTATTAACATTCTGTTCAGAAGTTACGGTGCCCTCCACTGTTTTTGATTATTCACTTAAGGTTGTAAATGTTTTGGAGTCCTTCTAAGTATCTATTATGGAGGTCAATGTTACATGAATAATTTTAATCCTCCTAGTGTACCTATGTCCACAGGTGTTGGCAAAGGTAAGGCTATCAAGTAATTATCCAACCCTGTAGTGAAGTTAGACTCCTACCCCAAATTGTTTATGAAGTGTAAGGAGGATGATGCTCACATCAAATACTAGAGATTTTTTTTCCTCCCCTCGTGTGGATTGGCTACAGAAGTCTCCATTTCGCCCTTACAACCTATTGTATTTGAACTACATTCCTAAGTAATATTGTTATACAAATATTTAATATTGACATATGATATGTACTATGAAGCGATGTGTTTCGAATGTGTCACATACCTATACCTTTGTCTGTTCCATATAGTATAAGATGTAGGGAGGTCTGATGCCCAGACTCACGTGAACATATATTTGTACCCTTGTCTGTCTAACTTGCGTTTATTCCTTCTTTCACTTGAGTTTGGCCATAACTTTATTATGAACACTTTGGTCTCTCTCTCTCTCTCTCTCTCTCTCTCTCTCTCTTGCAGATTAATAGGACACGTAGGAGAATTAGAATGAATACTGCCAATCTACTCCAGGTCAGAGAGTTGTGTGGTGATGTGATCACTTGCAGTAGAGGGAAGTGCAGCTTTCAGGAGGAATACCAAAAGCTGCAAGCATCTCAACCTATTGTACGTATGTTGTAGATAAATTTATGATACCGCCTCAAAATATTGCATGGTATTGCCTTACTCCTTCTACTGAAAAACATTACATTATGCTCTTTTTGAAGTAGTTGAAATTGTCAATGTTGAGGATAAAGTTACAGATTTACCCTTAGGTTCTTACTATTCAGACACTTATACTGAGTTGCTTGAGTAGTAGTGTCACTCATATTTTGTCTTTATTTCTTAATATTGAGGTCACTGTTTTATTTTGGAGAATGTCAGATAGACAACTGTTATCTTTTTCCGTCTCGTTTGTATTGTCCTACGATATTTTTCTTGTTACTGATATTCTAAGCATCACAGGTTTGGAATTTCCGGGGAACAGAAAGGATGGGCGATAGTGCTTTGGAACTGATCCATGCTAATATAGACAGGCCACATGGCCTAACTGGGACAGACATTTTATTTGCAGCAAGTGCGAATGGCTCATTGAGGTATGTTTAAGGTCACTGTGGGAAGTTACAATTCAATTTTCCTGGTTAAGTATAACTCCTTGATGGAGTTTAGAACTTGAAGATGGGATCCTTTGTACTATTTTTGTGGGAATTGTAGGATCTAATTGATCTGGCATCACTTTCAAGTTTATGCGACCACTTTGTTGTTGAATGTAACTAAGAAACTAGGAAAATTAGTGTACCTGTGCTGGTGGAAAGTGTATGTATTATGGTTTTAGTGGTTGCAGAATATTGGTTAAAAATAATACTAAAAAAAGTTCCTTGTATAGTATCATTATACATGTGTTTCTACTATATTACTTATGAAACAAAAAAAGTAGGTACATATGTATAAACAACTTTTCCACCATTTTGAAGCAATGTGATTTTGTTTGGAGTCTTTGGACTCACATCAGAACATTTTACTCTTCAAACTTCAATTAAAGGGTTCCCTTTGAATACCACTTTTAACCTCATGATTGTAAATACACTAACCATATTAGTCTCGTATTTCATTTTAGTCTCTACCAGCAAATGCATATGCCCTTTGAGTAAGATTTTGGCATATCCGTTCCTTTTCGGGAGGGATTTGCACTTGCACCGGTAACTAATGCTTGATTAGTGAACTTGAAAGGGTGGTGATAAAAACGTGTTGATATCCTTTGTTTATTTTGGGAGGGATGTAATCGTATACCCTTTGTTGTTACATGGACCCAGGCATGGGTGTTAGCATGGGTGCATATTTAGGAGTCAGACTCATCAAGCCTCTAACTGATGATTTCGTGGACTCGGTAAATGGTATCATATTTTCTCATCTGTTCAGTGGGATAAAGTGATGTTTTGTATAATATGGGCCTTAATCATGTCTCTTTATCACTGTGAAAAATTTCTCTCTATCACTATAGGAGAAACATGTCTCTTTATCAATTGTATAGTAGTATTGTAGCAACACATAGATATGCTGACAATCATATAAACTATTGTGCGACAAGTGTCTGATGAAAGGTATAAGATAGTTGAGCTGGAAGAGTTGAGATTTGAGACTATCAATTGGAGACTACTACATTCCTCCAAAAGTTGAGCTCTTATTACACATGAATAAGAAACATACAAGAATTTCATGATTCTGTTGTAATATAATTTCTATGGTTTTGAGCATTGACAGTTGTGAAATTGGTCTCTTTGGTTTGTGATAACAACAATACCTCCAAAGGCCTTTTGGGTTGATTAAACCCTCATTACTCTATTGTGATGTATATATCCACCATCGACCCATTTTAAATTGCAATGGAGTCAGGTTTATGGTTTGACTTGTGTTGCCAGATAAAAGCTAACGCCCTACTATTACGTGTTGGCATGTTGGTGAACAGGGTACACTTCTGTTCTGAAATGTAAATTTAGTAGTCCAAAAGAGATCCCCAAAGTTTTATCTATTTATTTTCATAACATGTACTTTAGGCGAGGAGCATTCAAGTAAACTACAACTTAGGGATATTAGGGGTTTGACAGGAGATTGTGAAAATGTGGGTTTGTTTTCCTCCTAGAAATGTGCTTTCACATCCAAATACAAGGTATCCAAATATAGTCGTAAAAAGACTAAATTTCATTGGGTGTTTACTCGTTGAAAGGGATTTTCGCACTCACATTTATAAGTATCGTACGCTCAGATACCGTAATTAATACCTGAATGTAGGACATGCAGTGTTCCCGGTTCCTGTTCCTTTTGGCAAACCAAGACCATCCATTTTCTAGCCTTGTAGGTAACGTAGGGTAGGGCATGTGGGTTGCAACTTGCAAGTGCTCTTTCAGTATTTTTTTTCCTTTTTTATGACAACAAGGGCAGATGGAAGAAAAACAAATGACCAGAGTAATAGACTTATAGTTATTCATTTTACCATTTATCTGGAGAGGGCCCTTGTAGACTTGCCTTGTTTTTTTTTTGGTTTTAGTTCTTTTAAAATACCATGTAGATATCTTGCTGCAAATGTTTTTATTCCAATACCATGTCAGGAAAAATGCTAACAATCTTCTTTTTCTCCAAGGGGTCCATTATAAGTTATTGTCTGAAGTTTGGTGGTCTTGCAGTTTTTTTGAAGTTGGAAAAGTTCGACGACAAGTTGGTAACGGGTTAAGATGTATGCCAGATTGTGTTTGGCCTCTCCGCAAAGAAGCACAGGAGAGGTTTGTGGAAGCTCCCGGACATCTTTGGAGACCATCAGGAGCTTCTGTACAGATATCATCACATATATCTTGTATGAAGATATGTGGGAAGCATTGTAATACTGATGGTTTATTGAGGCAGCATCTTCTGTATCCTTCTGAAATATTTGATGCACTTGAGCTCTATTATGAAGTTTGTCTGCTTCCTAATTAGATACATAGCAATTTTTCGTTGTTGGTTGTTATGGATTTTCTGTTTTCATTTCATTCAGAAACCCTCCTACTTGTCTATTGATCAGTATTTGTCATGTCTAAATGAGATTTAGAGTTGATTGACCCTTGTTGATGTTTCCTGTACTTGTGAATTGGAATTTTCAAATTGGCAAATTTTCTATCTCCATTGCCCTCTATTGTTATGTAGATTAGTACTTTAAAGTTGATTTTGGTAAATATTGTGATAACGTGGAATGGGGACTGTTGGAGTTCAATTATGACAAGAAAGGGTTTGCTAACAAATGGGAAAGTGGATTTAGAGTTACTCTTCCTATAACTTCTCGGTAACAGATAATGCCAAACAGTGTGATACCTTAAAGGAGGAGGGAGGACTTACCATATGAGGCGGAGAATTTGACAGTAGGTAGTGTTGTTGCTAAGAATCTTCTTTGCTAGGTAAATCATTTTGGAGGTTTCCCATTGAGCATGTTTTTTAAGTCACTCTATCATCAAAAGCAAGTGTTAGACGCCATACTCAATCCAATTATGGGTAATGTAGAAAATGTTGTTTTTTGGGAGGATATGTGGATGAGCGAGGATTCTTTTCATAAAATGTTCCAGCATTTGTCTCATTTATCCCGGAGACATAATTCATCTTTTCCTCCATGGATTTTTTATAATATCTGTCAGAAAGCCTGATAATCATTAGGCAATTGAGTTGGCTTCTTTGTTAACTATTCTTGGGTGTTTCTGTGAGTACAATTGATGAATGAAAGCCGTCTGTTCATTCTTTTGGAGTCAATTCATTCTTTGTTATCTACTCTTGATGTTTCTTGTGGACCCTGTTTTAAAACTATCACTGATGACCCAAGTCTTTCCACCTCACAAGTTGATTTGGAGTGCAAATTGTTTTTGCTAGGGGTCTATGGATTATAAGAAGCTCAATGCTGACGATATGATTCTGAAAAAAATCCGGGTTATTATGTTGCTTTGGGTTCTATGTTTTGGAAGCAACACATCAGTATTGGGGACGAAGATGAAGTCAACCCGGTTTTTTTTTTTTGGATAAGATCGTCATTTGACCTCTTGTGTTTTTCCATGTCTTGTCCCTAACTTTGTTTTTGATTTGGAGAGTGGTGGTGGATTTGTGATATGTGATTTTGCTTTCTTTTTTTATTGTACTTCCCAATTCCCATGTATTTTTCCGTGTCCTCTTTTTTTCTCTGTTTAATATTTTCGTTGTTGCTCCAAGAAAAAAAAAGATGCAATCCTGCCTTTTATGCTGTAGAGTGCTTCCCTCTGGGACCTGCTGTACGGCCCCATACTATGTTTTAGTTTTAAAAGGCAGAGTTTTTTCACAGTTTCAACCTGGAATCTTCTCCCCTTGATTTTTGGCATTTAAGTTGGTTCTTATATGTTCCATAATTTGGATTTAGAGAAAATGTTGTTCCCTCCATCCTTAACTTAAGAACAGGATAACTTCTCTGGGATCAGAAATGTCTGGTGGATCTGTCTATATGTTGAACCTTAGTGAACCCCTAGATTATGATCTCAGCAGCGCTATGCTTAGAAGAAGACTACATAAAGCTGCTTCATTTGATTGTACAGTTTGGACGGCCGACTGCAACTCTGATGGGAGTCAAGCTGTGGTTGGCAAGTTCTTTAGCGATACTTTTGTTTGGTTAATTGCTATTATATAGAGATCATATTCTATTCATCTTTCCTCTATTGGTTTGAAACTGTCTTTTTCTACTAAAGTGTATTTTCTCTTACTCATGCGCAAGCTCTGTATGATTTAATAATCCAGTCTCAAGGTATTTTCCTGTACGGGGCTTTGAATTTCCCAAGCTTTTATACATGCTTCGTCCTGGCTAAGACATGGTAGATGATTACCACTTGTGGAGTCTGGAATCCGATTTATACTTCTCGATAGCACCTCGTGAACCCTTTAGCTATATCTGCAAAACACTCAACACTGAGTTAGTGCCGACCGGGATTGTGTCTCCTGTGGGCACTCCGATGATCAAGTTTGCCTTTAGTAAGAGCAAAAATAACTTGAAAGTTCGAGAATTAGTGAGGCCGTGTGCGTACCTGAAATGAGAATGCCCTTGTAGTATTTATGGAGTAGGGCCTGAGGTCCCAGCCGAGAATTTAGCGTTGCATTCCGGGAATCACGGTGGTACTGTCACGTGTCCCACAACTGCATGGATTGGACGGCACTAACTTCTCCACGTTTGCCTGAAACGTGGGGGGTGCGTCTCCACATGGCCATGCTGAGCGCAGAGCTTTCGGCAATATGGCTGGGAGTCAAAACTTGAAGAATCTTCTTATTGATGGTGGACACTCAGCCGAAAAACATTGCCGAGGTTCAATTGGTTCACCTCAGCCTGTAAGCCGAGAGCAAATAACGTAGTTCTTTGGGCCTAGCCCAACTCGGGCCTAGTACAGATGGGCCGAGGATGACCCCACGTTTGTATATTTCGGCCTACTACACCGCTTATTACCATGTTGCTGCTGGGTGAAAATGAAATTAGGATGCTATACTAAATGACTAGCATTTTGATGTTTTCTTTTATACCTGTACATTTGACTAATATTTTTTATTCGTATAGGCACAAATCTTGGAGCTTCCTTGGTGAATCTGGAAACTGGAGTGCCATCATGGGTGCTTCGCTGTAAGAGCGATGTTCTGTCACTTCAACTTGATCATTCGGTAATCATGCATGTTATTTAAGGGTCCCATCGCATCTTCTTTTCATATCATGCGATTTATAGGTGGATCACTCTTTCTTTTTTTATCTGTCTAAAAGGTACAGATTAGTATTGGCTTCCTAATGGATACTCAATGTCTTGATTATGCTTAATTAACTATCTCATAAAAAAAGGTCATTTTCATAGCTTGAATAGGCAATGTAGAGCTAAAAGTTTGCGGCATTTCATCATCATATGAACATAATATAATTTGAATCTAGAAATGCTGTAGAGGTCGGAGAAGCTGTTCTTTACAGAAAAAAGAGTGCAGTCACTTACCGCAAAAGAAAAGGGGAAAAGAAAAGAGAGCCGGCGCAAGAAAAGTAACAATAATGACTTCTACTCAAATTTTGGAAGTTTAACCAAAGTGCTTGTAGCATACTTACCCTGCAAACATGATTCTGAATTGTGTCTAGGAAGTTTAAACACGGTGCTTTCAGCTTACTGATCCTCAATAACTCTTTTATGCCTTTTTTGCATCTTTAATGCAATTTTATTTTCCTTTGGGAAACTTCTATAATATTTCCTTGTGCACACAGAATTTTCCTATTTGTAACTGTCTTTTGCTACTTGGCCATTTTTACCTGAAAATATAGCCTTTTCCATTGATGATTGACCTGTAATAGAGGCCAAACCAGAGGCCATATTTGAAAAACATTCTTTTTGGTTTTCAATTGGGCTGTCACCAGTACTTAGTATAGCTGATGTCTCCGTACATGCTGCTCGGCTCCCACAATGTTTCTTCCTTTCACTTCACCCCAGTTTTTCCTTTGTCTACCCCCCCCCCCCAAAAAATACCCCCCCCCCCCCCCAAAAAAAAAAAAAAATTAAAAAAAAATAAATAAATAAAAGTTCCCCTCCACACAACCAACACAAGCACAGAAGCCATATCTCGTAACTGAGCAGAATAGT
This sequence comes from Arbutus unedo, assembly GCA_014822125.1. NCBI lineage: Eukaryota > Viridiplantae > Streptophyta > Magnoliopsida > Ericales > Ericaceae > Arbutus > Arbutus unedo. The sequence goes on along the minus strand of JABCMJ010045254.1, from coordinate 491 downwards.
ACCGTTCTTGTGGTTTGGCCTTTTGTCACATTCTATATGGCCATTTTCAACTGGTAAGGTCATCTTGTAACCTTAGATGGCTTCGTGCAATTCCTTAGATTCAATAGTTTGGAACCTTAGAGTGGCTTCTAGTGACACCCTAATTTTACTTGGAGTACTCCAAGTTACGAGCCTTGGACCATTTCGGCCTACATAGGGTCCCATGGAAGCCCAACAATAGAACTAACCTGACGTGCTAAGACATGTACTTGTATTGGCTACTGTTATCATAGTAGCACCGGTTCCCATTAATTGTGTATTTTGTATACCCGTGCCTGTGGCACTTTCAAAAATGATTAAACTACATAAATATTTAACCAGATCTATGATCCTCAATTATATACATACAATCAAAAACTACACAAGCGTAACAAAAAGGTGCTCTACATGGGTTGTGTTTTGCCAAATATATATTCTCTGTTTTCAATAAAGTATGTCTTTATCACTCTTCA
>JABCMJ010045247.1:0-10986 GCA_014822125.1 Arbutus unedo | reverse complement strand
GTTTCTCAGTTGCGTCTCTCTCTGTCGGAATGACCCAGTTAAATAAAGTACCATCGCCAAACCTCTGTCCAATCATTGATCTGTAAAAATCACCGATTCGAAAGACCCATTCCACCGACACTCGATGACCACTGGTGACCCCTCTTTGACCACCGACTGTAGTCACCAATCACCAGTGACCCCTCTCCGACACTGACCAAACGTCAGTGATTCTCAATCTGCAACTCAAAACCTAGGATCTGGAATACCCGGCTCCTAATTCGATCCTAGAGACCCTGCTGACCACTAGCGGCGCTGCCAATTCACAGCACTAGCCAGAGGTCAGGAGCTTCCCTGACCACAGGCAACTAATGGTTCTTGTTGAAAGGGTTTAATTAATAGATTTTTGTATATTCTTCTCCTTAGGAGGAGGCACAATATATATAGGACATCTTACAGACTCAAACAAGGAAATATAAATCAGTTACAAATCACCTATCATCTATATTCCTAAATTACTTCTAATCAAATCCTTAAATGAACTCCTAAATATATGCCTTCCAAATTATACTGTCAACTGTTCTCAACATGCAAGTCGCAATTTGTCTTTGCAAGCCCCGATCTTTTACTTCAGCAACCAACAACCTTCACTGTGCATGACCACCCATGACCTTGCCTAGAACTTCCCGGATCTTTGGGAACAACCTAGGTTGCGACGAAGGATCCAAACCCCCCAAAATGCCTCGGAAGTGCACTTTCAGCTGATTCGCTCATAGCCACAATTCGCGTTACTTGATAGTTATGTGCCATAAGTCTCTTACACTGTTACACACATCCAGCAACCAATTAGGTCTTTCGGCGCTTCACAATGTGATATTTATTATATTATTTCGTGTAGTTATATATTTGTGTTATTTCCATTTTCTTTTGGTTGGATTGTGACTTCTTTTAGGCAATGATTTTGGTGCTGCTCACGTTTATTGGTCAAAGAACTTATTCTCTGCTGTTTGATTGGACTTGACTAGATTTTTGACAAGAAGCTTATGTTCTCATTTTATGCTATCAAAGACAAATTATTTGTATCTGTTTGAATCGGTTGAGCCTTGTAACTTATTACCATGCAGGGTTGGCGCTTCCCTTCACAATTTAGGTCAATTCTATCTTGTGCGGCGGGAATTGGAAAAAGCTCACACGTGCTATGAGGTTGACACACATTTTTGAATTGATGACTTCTATACTTCTTGTGTTGCTTTCCTTTATTTGTTCTTACATATTCTTACATGTATCAAAGGTGCATTTGAATCCCTATATTTTTTGATCGGCAAAGACATTTAAATCACTATATTGTGACCATCACGTGAGATTTTCAGATTTTCTGACAAATAAACTTCAAATAATGGAAAAAATCCTATCAGTTTTAATGTGTCACGTGACTCATATATATATATATATATATATAAGCTACAGAGAATCATAAAAAAATACGAATAATGTAAAATAAATTACATTTCACCACATATATTACTTGCATACTAGGCGTAGTAAAATTACATGATCAAATTTTAAGCAAATTTTTTTCATGTGTTATCCTAAAGGTTTAAGCTGTTAGAAATGGGCCCAATAATATAAATCATGTTATTTATCGCCTTGCATAACGTGCAAGGCCGTCTGGCACCTGGAGATGCAGCCAAATAGGATTCAAAGGGGAAAAGAAGATTGGAAACGAGCAACAAATGCAAATATAGAGACTTGAACCCAGTACCTCTCAGTAACCAAAGCTATAATATCATGTTGAGTTACCAATTATTCCAAAAGCTTAATCTGTTAAAAAATGGGCCCGATGTTGTATATCAAGCTATCCAACATTTTTATATGATCTTTTTATTTCTCTTTTTCCTTGGAATGCCACTTTTTTGCAACACATGACAGCTTTTACTAACATTGGTCTTGGTTCATTCTTTTCCTCCTTGCATATGATGATTCCACGGGCAGCGTGCTTTAAAGGTATGAAGCAAGTGTTTTCAGTCCATTTCAAATTCTGTTGGTCTTATGCATACACTTTGGTTGTTATGTTCAATTCTGACATATTATGTTATTATTGGATTATCATTCAGATAAAGAGGCGCGTTCTGGGGCATGACAACACGGACTATGCAGATACTATGTATCATCTTGGAATAGTAATAGTTTTAAGTCTCTGTCCTATTTTGAATGTTGTATTTTCTGTTCTGACACGTTTCATGCTTCTACATTAGGGCCACTGTGCAAGATATCTCAGTTTGACTTTCTCGACAATCAAAATAAATGCACACCATAGCCTCAACACTTTTACCTGGGGATTGCTGCCCCTGGTAAACATGTTAACATGTTACGGAACAAATCCACAAATAGAATGATATATTGTAGACAAAGTTAAGATGTTACGGAAATTTCTCTTTTGTCCTCGTTCCAAACTCAAAGGATGCATGTTTCTTTTTCTTTCCCCAAACCAAAATTTGGGACGCTGATAAAGCAACTTGATTTTAAAATGATCTGAGGATCTTCATGCCATACCAGATAGAACTCAAAAGGTTTGTTTAAACTTGGGTTATATCTTAGATGAGCACAAATTGTCGTTAGGCTTTGTTTCCCTCTGCTAACACGAGATGGTTTTTAGGATTCTAGTCCTTGTGATTAATCCTGCTATTTATGCCTTGGATTTTATTCATGGAATATGCCCTGATTATTCCATTCTATATGGATTCCTATTGTAATCACATGATGATGCCCGTATGTCTCAATGAGTAAAGTAGACTGGAATAAAAGGTTAATTCTTCTAAAGTATTCGGGATTCTATTAGGATAATGGAGGTGCATCATTATCTCTTTTTAATCAAATATTGGCTCTGCAGTTTCCACTGCTACAAGTTCATTTCTATTGTAATTATGCTTCTCCTAATGCTATGTAGGAAGGTGGTCTAGGGGAATCGAATATATGCCTCAGGAGATTGAAGTATCTTGCTCAGGTTATACTTCTAACCTATTATCTAAGGAAGGTTCTGAATGCTGTGTCCATCTTTTCATTCGGGATAGGTTAATCTAACTAGCTGCATTTGTTCTTCTTCCCTATGTTTTTTCAACTGAGAATGATGGTTGTTAAAGGTCCAAGATAAAAGATAAAAATGTAAATATTTAAAATCTTCATAGAGCTACATGTGACGTATGCTATTCTAAGTGACCAACGCGCACTGTATTTTACACTTTGCACACAGCTTTTCTGATAGTGTTCATTCAGCAACAGCTGTATGGTGATCTTCATAGATGATGCTGAAAAGTGCTGTTCTAAGAAAAGTGACGGAGCACTAATGTCAATATCTCGATAGGGGAGCTATATCTTGCATGGTTCTCATCCTCAAAGTTATAAGTAACCAATTCACCTCCAATTTTAACGGGTTATACTGCCATAAATGACCTAGCCACTCAGGCTTCATTTACGCTTTTCTTTCTTAATCTTGTTCCAGATTGTTCCTTATCTCAGCTGGTTGTAGTACGAAAGTTACAAATGATAACAAGAAAAAAAGGTTTGTTTTATTTAGAACCTTCCATAGTCCTTACTTTGCAACAAAAAGTTCTTTTTTGTGGATAATGTCCTGTATTTGGTTTATTGACCACTCACATGTTATATTGATCTGTTAACTTGTCATGACTGTGCCTGTTCTTGTTAATATTATCTTGTCTCCCTCTTAGTCTTGTTTTATAACTACTGACTGATGTTTGTGCTATTTCTTCTAGATGTACACAAAGTCCAATCAACTTGCTGAGGCTGAAATTATACAGAGAAAGGTTCTTCATATTATGGAATTATCAAAGGTTTTGGCTTTTTGTCTTTTTCTTTCTTTTGTTTTTTGCTAAATAAGTTTCAGATGTAGATACGTGGGTGGATTTCTTAGTCAGCTGATATTTTTTCAGTTCTTATGCTGGCGAGGTTGTTTCTATATTTTTGCTACTTGAGTTTGCTATTTCAGTGTGCCTCCAATTACTGTGGAGCCTTTTTTCCTGCCTTGCTTTCCATAGAGGTTTATTTTCTCTTTAAATTGTTAGCTCAACCCTTTCAAAGTGCAGTTGTGGTGGTGCTATTTAATTGAACTCTTGCTCATTTAACATGCCAGGAAGCATCTTGGACCCTCCATGGAGATATAAATAAAATAAAAAGAAAACTTCCTGACGTCTTACACAGGGCCTGCTAATGACATACCACTACGAATATTTATGGACATTGAGTCACATAACTTGTTTTCACTCAGAGCGTGGAATCTAAAAATTTTGATAGGTAAAACTTATGCAATACAAGATTTAGTGATTAAAAGGGAAGTTAGTATGGCCTGTTTACAAAAATCTAAGAGGTAGTGAGAATTTTAAAGAAAACAATAAAAGAGTGATGAACTTAGATTTATGAATTCCGTCAGTATATTTTTTGGATGAGGATTTTCAGGTGGATTGTAGAAAATCCGCGGGATTGATAATTGGTCAGTTGGTGTTAGCAATATAGGCTCTAAATAATTGAAGCCTACTTATTTATTTGAAGAGATATTTGAAGAAGATATGGACAAACTAAATATATACCAGATGCCCTGGGCAGACTTTCATAGGAAGTGGCTTAAACTTGAGAAAAAGTAGTGGATGACAAGATAGAATATCTTGTATTTTGATCTTGGAGTTTGTGGTGGTAGTTTGCAAAGTAAAATATGGTGTAAATCACACCAAACCAAACCAAACTAAGCCTTTTGTCCTAATCAATTTGGTTTTGGCAATATAAAGCCTTTCTGGACATTTTGCCCTGGAAAGGGCCATGTGTTCAGGTAAATTTTAATTAAATACTTATCCTTTTCTTACCACATCATTGCATGTCAATTTGGGTCTTCCTCTTTCCTAGGATTTCCATTAACACCATTCTTTTAGATGAAATGCATTTTACAAGATAATATGCGCTGTTTCTTGTACTATTGCCAGTGCTATGCGTACTTGCAGTTACAAGTTGTTTGTTGACATTTTTTTGCCTCTTCCACTATGTTTTGAAAGGCATATACGATACAAGAAGTTTAAGTATGTCATAAAATCAAAAAAGGAAAAGTAATATAAAAGAAAAATCGCTACTCAGTGCATGAGGCTCTCGCTACTTCAAGGTCTAGGGAAGGATTGGATCTATGCAACCTTACCCTGTAAGCGGAAAGCCTCTTTCCGTGACTCGAAAACATGGCCTTAGGTCACGTTGGGGAAACCTTACCCTTGCACCTGGGCCGCCTTCATAGTATCACAAAAAAGTTCTTTTTTTTTTTTGAAATAATTAATCAATTTGGATTCTGTAGAAGTTTTGGTTTTTCCAATATGTTTTTCAGTAGTTACTTTATACTAGCCTTGAATGCAGGGATGGAACTCCTTGGATACTGTAATTGCAGCTGAAGGCCTCAGTTTGACTCTTCAATCCACAGGGAACTTAAGGGAAGCCAAAGATATTCTCGAAAGGTGAACAAATAGTTTCTGAATTGACAACACGTGTTAGAAATGCATCACTTCCAAATAAAGTCATGTTACTGTTCCTTCTGCAGATGTCTCGAGGCCCGAAAAACCATACTTCCTGAAGACCATATTCAGGTTTTTGTGTGATATCATTTCCACCGGAACGAATGTTCCAGCAAAGCTGTCATCTATGCAGCTCCGTTGCTACTTATCTGTTTTTATTCCTTTTGCCTCTTGATGTTCTTATTGATAGGATTTTTTGGTAACAATTGTAAAGCGTCTACTTTCACTTTGATGTTTCGTGTTTTGCTCCTTTTAAGTGATGTAAATGAACGGAACGTATGAAACAGCCCAAGTTAATCATAGTTTAATCCTCATTTTCACATTGCTTGAAATGCAATGTGAGGTTTGATCATTTCTGGAAGTCTTTGAACCATGTGGTTCTTAATATCAGGACTTGGTTTTCACATGTTGGGAACTTCGAATTGCCAAGGGGAATTTTTCATGAATTCATGAGTTAGCTTTCTTTTTTTGCCTCAGTTGCTTAACTGTTGTATGATGTAGACCCAAACACCATCAATCTTTGCCATTTCTGCTAGGGGAATTCAACGTTCTTTGCTTGCACATACACATTATCTTTTGTGTCAATAACAGCATATAAACTTTTGTGGACAGATATTCATCTAGATCAATACCCATACATAGTTGATATGGTGCAATGAACTGAAGCTTGCACACACTCATAATTTCATACAGTTGTTTGTTAGGCTTTTATGTTTTTGAGGACTTGAGGTGTCATCATTGGAAAGAGTCTCTTCTTGTCTTATATTGGGTTTGTTAAAGGTTCATTAGTTCATATGGAAGTTTACAGCACTTTGGGGAGTTATAAATGGCAGTATAAGCCTTGGACTGCATTCCATTGGAGGAATAATAACCATTTTCACAATTTCTGGAAATTGTATGCTCTCACATGTAAAATCTTTTGGCTTGTTACCTTGGAACTGTAGGGCTTGACTATGAAGCATGTTCAAGCAGTGTTATAGATGCTGCTGGCATTTGCAAGTGCTAGGCAGCTTTTTGATGGTGTGATATTGTGGCAGCTATTAAAGGCCATTCCTGATGAGTTATGACTTCGATCATTTAGGTTTGGCAAACTCTAGACTAGACTCCATGCTCTGCTTAGTATCAAAGACTCCAGTTGATGTTTCCTCTCTTTTGTTGACTGTGCCTTGCATTGTGATGCATCTGGGTGTCTTCATCATTTAAAGTGCTGGCAAATTTTGTGTATATAGTATTATCGGCAATTAGGCCATGTTTCCATCCGTGAATTTATGCACTTGAAAAAGGATTATTGCATTATCAGTGATGAGAGAGTTATTCATTTAACTTGATTCGTTTGAAATGCAAAGATTATTTAGAAAGAAGAAGAAAGAGGGAGAGACCAAAGGGGCATGATACTGCTTTTCCTTGCATCTCCCTGCATTTTCGACCATTATCTAGCAAATCCAAAGATGTTTATGTAGTAAAATACATATTTGTTTGTTGCCAAATTAATATAGCATATATCATATGACAAGCTCCATTTGTTGTTTGCAAAATTAAATGCTGAAACTTGGTTCTATTTTGTTTCTCATTGCCTAATCTTGTTCCGCCTTTCCTGACAAGAAAAATATAATCACATACGTATAAATCAAGTTAGCTTGCTTTCTCCAATGGCAGGTTGCTTTGAACATGCTCCGCATCGCTCGGGTGGAAATGCTCAATTCCAACCAACTAAGGATGATGAATACTTCTGAAGCAGTTGCCGAGCTTGATAAAGTGAAAGTTCATTTAGGCCACTCCATAAGGTTTGTGCTATTAGGTCTTGCGTTGTTCTTTTCTGTTTTCCTTATACAATTCTTATTTGAAGTCAAAGTCCACCTTACGCTGTCCATTCAATTTTTCATGATTGAGAGAGCCTTATAAGTTTCGATCACAAAGAAAGGCCCTTTTGATGGACTTTGTGTTTTTGGACACTTGACATTGGTGTGGTTATGTTTGGACTCGTTCTTTATATATATGTTAAAAATTTAGATAGAAGTACTTCAACGATTTGCTTCATTTTTCTTTCAGCATTTTACTTTCTTAATTTATTTTTTCTTTTGCGTACTTGATTTGTGCTGTTTTTCTGCTAAATAATACTTTCCCTTGATATGTTACACATAATGCATTAGCTGAAAATGGAACGTCGGTGCAGCCTTGGATTATAGCTCCATGAGAAAACAAGTGTCGCAATTAAGCAACCTCTAGAACTGCAGGTTTGGAGCATCAACCTGTCCTATTTTGTTAGAGCAAATTGGTCCACAGACATCGGCAACTGCGATTACATAACTCATTGGATTTTTGCCATGTCCAGAATGACACCATCCATAACCAAAGCATGTATTTTTCAGGATGACTTTATGTTCGCTTATAAATCATGATCCCTTCTTGTAGCATAGTTGTTTGGTTAACTTGCCAGAATTACTAACCCAACTTTAATTCAGCCAGGTTATACTATTATGCAGTACCGGATATGGAGTATTTGTAAAATAAGCATGAGGTCCATGGGAAAACATAATAGAATGGTGATATGGTTGCTTGAGAAAACATGTAGAAAGATCAAAGATGATATGGTTGCTTAGCTACGCTACGGCACTAAATGGGTTACAGAAGGAGAGAGGGAGCAGGTCTTGGGGCTGCATTCAAATGGACTACCAATTCTAAGTGATGATGTCATCCCGCTCAGCAAGTTTGAAAGGGCTTGCCACCTGAGTTTTGGTTCACAAAACTTATCATTGAAGTCACTCAAGAATCATGATACAATTGGAATTTCAGAAATGAGCTACTTGTTGTGTGACAATCTTTTTCTTTTGTATTTTCTAGGCAAAATAGGTTCCCCAAAAAATAAAAGGAATTAAAAAAAAGTAAAAGGAAACAACGTTTCTCATGGGAACATGACTCTGAACAATTGTCATAATCTCTTCTATATTTTCTCCCTTCCTGTTTCCCTTTTTGTTCTGCCGTGCTGTGAATGTAGTCTGTTTCACGTGTTTTTATCCTTCTCTGGTAAAGACACTTGGAACTCTAGTTTTGGTTAGAGTTATGTGGAGTTTACAGGTTGTGTTAATTTGTGTTTAGCTTCATTTTGAATCTTTACGCAAGTGTAGTATCTTACAGATAAGTCACGTGCAGTTTTTAATATGATAGGATAGCTCAGAAGATTTTGAAAAAATCAGAAAAACAAGGGGACAAGCAGCAATATTCTGGGGTATCAAGACAAACTGGGAAGGATGAGCATGCAGCACGGGTGATACTGGTTAGTTTCGTGAGCATTTCTGTTGCTAAGTGACATTTAGGCTGCTAGTAAACTGTTTTCCTTCCTCTGTTTACGGGTGATACTGGTTAGTTTCGTGAGCATTTCTGTTGCTAAGTGACATTTAGTCCGCTAGTAAACTGTTTTCCTTCCTCTGTTTACTTAATTCCCGATATTGTTGGTATCGGCTGAAAGGAAACATTGAAGAATGTGTTTTCAATACGACCCAGAAATGTTTGTATTAAATTGTGTCTATAGGTTTTGAATAGTTCTATCCACTTGATTATCACTTGTTATGTTTAGGTGTGTTTAACAGAGGTTAAACTTTACACCTGGCAAAATAATAACCTTGCATCACATGTTTCTTTGGTAGCTGTAAACGAAGGGAAAGAAGAGAGTCAATGCCAATTTTTCGTTGATTTTGATGTGTTGCAATTGTTAATGGTGACCAGACATTTTGTTGTGACTAGTTGTGTATGGATGTGCCTACAGGTGCAATCACTCAATGCTCTTGGGTTGTTGGAGATCACCAAGAAGGAATTACTGGAATCAATGGTTAGTACTAATGGCTTCATGAGTATCTAATACTCTCTGTTCTTCAAGGAGTTTCAACCTTTAATTAGTCTTCACTTTCTGTTTTAGAGAAATTTGTGAGCTCACCACTGCAAGCTTTGGACTGATTGAGCTCATCACTGAGTTCTAGACTGATTGGACATATAATCTTTCTGACTTTGTTAACCTTTTTGCCACTGAATCTTGAACACATATCTCTGCCAAGTATGCATAGTAACTGATTTACTAATGTCAAAATAGCACTATGATCGTCACTTACTGAGATCTAAAACAGTCACATGGAACTCCTTTCTCGTTTGATTTGTTTTTAAAACCTTCTTCATCAATGACTTTCCATAGTGCTCCTGGGTCGGTCTGTCACTTTGACCACCAAATTGAGGCACTTCATACCTTTCTTGAATTCATTATCAAGATACGGTGGTTTTTAAACCATTTACCACGGAATAAATAATTGTGTTGATGGTTATTTCTCCTCACAGTTGTGTCCATTTTATGAGCTTCTTTTACTTCTTGTTCCTTAATGGGATAAGAGCTGTAAAATCTGCCATTGGGCTAAATCTTTACCTTCCTCTGTAAAACAGGGGGAGCATTCACCTGCTGAAGGGACCGAGGACTCTATCCGGCAATTCATTTCTGCTTTCAATATGGTACGTCTTTTCAAATCATTGAAACACATGGTGGAATTTATTGTTTTTCGGCAGTTTGTTTAGTTTTCTTTTTACGTATGACGCTTCTTGTTTTGGTTCTATTGATATTGTATTCTGGTAGTTTGTTTGCATTCATTTGTTTTAGATATTGCAACACTGAAGTAAACGTCGTCTTAAAACATTGCATGGGTACACCATACAACTAGGTAAACCAGCCCTGTTCTTTAGCTAAGAAATGGAAATTAATGGAAAATGTTAAAGAGAGGTGCTTGGAAACGTGCAACTGTTGTGATTCCAAGTAAAATATCTGGGCAGTTCATAACATGAAATTATGTCCATTTGGACTGAGTGCTGCGACGCCGGCCTTCATAATCTGCGACGCCGGCCTTCATAATCTTTAACCCGGTTCATTTGAACCTGAGCCAACGTATGTTGATTTTGCCTTCTCTTTCCTTGTACCAAATACAATTGCAGGACAGGTACATAGGATTTAACAAATACTAAACTATAAACATTTGTCGAATACAAGCATTAATACTCACTACTTCCAGTGTTTGTGTCCTGAAGTCCTACATATTTTGCCAATGTTGGGTTTCTTTGCATTTTAAAAATAAATGTAGCTGATTACCTTTATTCTCCTCTTTTTTTTTTGTATGCAACAATTTTCACAACAGGCAAATTTGCATTTTTCTACTAAGAATTTGAAGTCAGATGCTTTTATTTCTATGCAGTTGCGAACTAAAGGGTCGATGTCTATTGCTCCCGAATTGAGATCAGAGTACCTCTCATGTTTCAAGAACTTTTCGAGTCTGATAAGCAATAGCACAAGGGACAGGATGCAACGAGGGTTATTGGAAACGTTGGAAGATGAAATCAAGCGCATCGAAGGTGAACTTTCACAAAAAGAAAACCGCCGAGGTTAATGTGGCAGCTTATTTTGGTTGCACATGTGGTTCAA
>JABCMJ010045221.1:0-18053 GCA_014822125.1 Arbutus unedo | reverse complement strand
CCACACTGGGAGGCTGTTCTAAGAATTGTGAGATATCTCAAGGCCCATCCGGAACGTGGTCTATTTTATCGTACTAGTGAGCACTTGCGAGTTGCGGCCTTCACTGACTTTGATTGGGCAGGAAGCCTGACTAACAGGAGATCTACTAAATCCTTCCGGTTTTGTCTTTTGACTATTGGTTGCCACCATAGCCAATCCTTTCATGCTTTGGGGTTCAAGCATAACCCCCCTCCTACTCTCCTCTGCTTGTATTATGGAGATGGTCTCATTCAAGGATGGAAAATCTTTCTCAAGATTTTGAACCCTTGATCAAATTCAATGTTGAGGCCGACAAGGAAGTCATAAACTCAATCCTTTTCGATGCAATTTTTTAGGATTACCTCGTCCTCAGGACACTTCGTTTCGATGCATCGAAATGATGGAGTTCTCGCCAAAGATTCTTCAGCATATTGGCGTATTCTGTCACTATTTTGTTTCCTTGTTTTGCTGCACCAGTCTTGGCTTTTATCCCATACACATGGGCTGCATCCAATGCTTTAGAGTTAGTTTGTTGAATAGCCATCCATATATCCTTTCGGTGGTCAAGAACATGTAAGTGTCACTGATTTCAGGCATCATAGAATTCCACAACCATGCCATGATTATCGACTCTTCCTCGTCCCAAGCATCAAACCAATGGTCTTCTTTCTACGGCCATGTTCTCAGAAGATGGCTTAGTTTGCCTTTTCCCTTCAAAAAAGTGCGAACTAGCTGTGACTTGTGACCACTTTGGGCAATTATTATCGTTAAGTTTATATGCTGCTTGTATTTGATGCAAATCAGCAGCCGGTCGGTGTAACATTACCTCCTCGGACTGTGCTGTGGTGTTTGACTCCGTTATCTCTGACATTGTGGATCAATCAAGCAATCGGCAATGAAGGCTAAAAAGAAATTGTTCGCGATGAAAGCTAGCGACATAGAATTCAAAGAGGAGATTGTTGCAATGAAGACAAGCAACAAAAAACGTCAGGGTTGATCATCGATGGGTTGATCAACGATTAAGGCTGGGCATTAACCCAAATTAATTTCCCACAAAACTTCGAGCCTAGGGCTCTGATATCATGCAGAAAAATAAAGAAAAGAATAGAACTGGGAAAATATTTTCTGATTTTGATTCAAAGATTGTACCTAGGATTATATTCACAAATTTCTAACTACAAAATAGGAAACAATCTCAACTGATTCCTTAGAATAAGGAATCCTTTCTAATCAAATCAAATCCTATCAAATCAAACCCCAATTAATCCTCAATCAATTTCCTAATTCTAAGAATACAAATAATACACTTCCCTAAAATACAAGTTTCTAATTAATAATACACATTAGCACCCTTATTTTTCTACAATATATATATGTGTGTGTGTGTGTGTGCGCACCCGCGCGTGCGTGTATACACACATATACACATACATATACATATACATACACATATATGTACATAAAGCTATAGGGTGTGTTCGGTTGAATGTTTCTGAAACGATTTTTGGGAAAAAAAACTATGAAATGTTGTTTGGTATAAGTGTTTCAGAAAAAATTCTCTCTCTTCTTTTATAGAGAGATGAAGTTGTTTGGGAAAAAAGTAAAAATATTTGGGAAACTTTTTCCAGAAACTTGTTTGGGAAAAAATTTCCCAAACAAGCAAACGAACACACCCATATACATATACATGCAAATATATATGCACATGTACATACATATGTATATGTATCAGGGAGAGGACCAACCTGAGCAGTAAATCGTCCCAAGTATCTGGGCAGTTTTGTCACTCTTTGTTCAACTGCATTAATTTGCAGCAATCGTGACAGATCTGGTGATTTCTCTAGTCGTACAGAGCCCTCGAGTGTTAGTTTTCTTAGTGACAATAAGGGTACAAAGTCATTAGACTGTTCCAGGAGCAGAAGAGTTTGTAGTAATTACCAACATCCGTGCAAGGGAATCTGACATGTGAAATCCCAGATCATATATATCTGCAATTTTTTTAGGGCATAACTCAATCAACCACCATGGTTGAACTAATACAAAGCAAATTTAAATACTGGGATCAGAACTTTTGCTGAAAAGCATAGACCTATAAACATGATTACCAATCAAGATGGACTAAATTCGGGACAAAATCTTTGGTTGAAAAGAATTTCAAACCCTACATAACCAGATATATACCAAAATAAACTAACAATTTCAACTCATTTTTTTGCTGTGAACATTAGAATCTAGATAGTAAATACATAAAAATTAAGCTTCTCTTGGGCGGAAGAACTAGCATGCTTGAAAAGAAGGTCACGATGGCAGGCAATATTTTATTTAAAGTAGAAGCTTACCTTCAAAGCTCTTCACAACGTCATTACATCTACCACCAGACTGTAGTAGAAGATCCTCTATACTGTTAACACTGGATTCTCTGTTTAATGCCTCTCCCATATTTTTCTTCTCTGAATTAGACACGATAGGGCCGCTTTGATATGCCCTGACAAGTTGGGCTCTGTTTTCTGTACCATCAAAACCAGCAAACGATTTTCGGTCTATTGAATCAACTGAACAAAGCACACTCTCAGCTATGCATTCTCTCTTTAATGCCTCCCTCGTATTTTTCTTCTCGGGATCAAACACCACAGGGCCACTCTGATAGGCCCTTAGAAGATGTTGTCTGTTGTTTGTAGCTTCAACATCCACCAATGCTTTTTTTCTTGATGAATCAAGCTGCACAATCTCTCCTCTTGGTAAGGGTATAGGCAGAGGTGAAAACGTTTGAATGTAAATGTCCTTGTCAACATGGCGCAATCTCTCAGCTATGCATTCTCTCTTCAATGCCTCCCTCGTATTTTTCTTCTCCGAATCAGACACAACAGGGACACTCTGATAGGCCCTTAGAAGATGTTGTCTGTCTTTTGTCACTTCAGAATCCGCCAATGCTTTTTTTTCTGATGAATCAATCTGCACAATCTCTCCTCCTCCTGGTAAGGGCAAAGGCAGAGGTGAAGACGTTTGAGTGTAAATGTCTTTGTCAACAGGGCGCAGTATAACAGGGTCAAGTCGGTCTCTGTGATTGGTGGTAAATACAATGATCCGATCATTTCCACTGCTTGACCACAGGCAATCAATGAAGTTCAAGAAATCTGAGAGCATCAACTGCAACAGAAATAACACAACCGCAATGAGATTAGTTTAAAAGTTAAACAACATCAGAAGGCTAAACCACTCGAGATTTTTTTGTCAATTTGGAAAACTAAACTTGCTTGCATGCATCTACACTCTTTTAGCTTATCCATGCCCACAAGTCTTAACTTTGATCAACACTGAAAATAAGAAAGTACGCCATATACTATGTGTATTGTGTTTAGACGGAAAACCTTTTCATAGGAACTTCAACCACTTTAATAAGGCATATCATAGATATGGTTATACAAGCAACCAATTTTTTTTTATATAGATAGCTACAAAAGTTGCATTCAAAATCCAAATTAAAAGACCAATTTGAACCAACTTGAGCAGCAAAAGTAAAGGGATAACACAGAAAAAATTAGCATTAATGAGTCCGTAATTAAACGGTCAATACTGTATAATCCATGAATGTGAAATTTGCTGCTACTAATGAATCAGCATTTTCCCATTGGAGAGTAAGGGTCACTTTAAATTAGAGACCGCCCAACCAAAGTAATATCAGAAACAGTAAAATCCATCAATATGATACTGAATACAACTAATTGATCAGGGAACTATTCCACTTTAAAAGACAATAATACTTCCATGACAAAATTATGAGTAAACCATGTGATGTGTCAATAGCGTAGTCTCCCTTGTCATCTACTCTACCAATTACCCAATGCATTGGTGAGATACTGTTGGCACCTAGACTTTCAAGCATGCTAGGATGGCATGTGGTGGCACCTTGCACCCATCTCATCCTTGAAAGCAAGGCATGAGGGAGGCATGTCTTGACAAGGTGACTTGATGGTACCAATTAGTGTTGACACTAATACCTTACACAAGCTACAACTATGGTGAACAACAGGCCTAAAAACGTGGGAATGGATGTCATTTGGCAGCTAGGCTAGTGGGATAGTGCAATCAGACTTGGTGGACTAAAGCTGGAGTTGAGGACATGGCAGCCTTGCATTAGATCAGGACAGGCAGTTACTGATGCCTATATATTCATCAGGTGTTGCTGTGCACAACCCTAGGGCAGTTGGGTGTGTCAACTGCAGGATTGTGTGCCGTGTCCATGTTGGCCTTGTCTGATACTTTCACTTCTGGTCGTGCACCTCGACTAATCTCCGGGAACCCCACCACCTACTTGCAGGGATCCCGTTTACAGCAACCGACCCCATAATAGTTGATAGTTAATAGCACTTGGAATGGTTTGAGCCTGAGACCTTAAAAGGGGTTTGCTCAGGTCAAGGCCAACCCCTTGGGTTAATATGGTATCACAGCGTTACTGAAGGAAAATAAAAAAACAGTGGCTGATAAAACAAATGGCTAACCTTATTGGGATTCAAAGGCTGATCTTGCATATCCACAAAACAATCAAAACCTTTAATAGCAATTATGGAGCAATTCGTGGTGGGGACCAACACTTTCCCCAGGTCCAAGACGGAGGACAAACTCATAAGATCCAAATCATAGACATCAAAACTAAGATAGTTGGCTATGGCAGAGATTAAGCTCGATTCTGAGCCAATACCACCAGGAAGGTCGTAAAACAAGTAACCCCTCTGCCAAGCCTTGCGTACCCTCTTGTAAGACTCCTCTTTCACAAATCTCTCCAAGTCATCAATTATGCCCTTCTTTACCTTCTGGTTCATCGCCAGCGTCTTGAAAGTCGCCGGATGTTTGAGATCATTTGAAACCCTCCAGCTCCTTCCTCTTCTGGTGTACAGCTTCACCGCCTTGTTATTGTCCTTGATTTCGTTGGATTTGGAAAAAACAAAAGGTAGATGATACCCGTTCAAGGTAGATACCATGTTCTTTAACTTTTTGTGGAAACTAAGCTGAACTCCGTTCAAAATGGCCAAAACGATGTACGCGGCTGACAGCTTCAATACTGTCTCCAGAAGTGGGCGAGGGGGGGCGATTGGCTTCATGGGGATTGGGTGGTTTACAAAATTACTCCGTATAAAGAAGGGAAGGGCTGCTACAAGTGAAACCATACTCCTTTCTTTTCTTTTCTTTTATTTTCTCACCTTGGTAGCCAAAAGGGCTGTAAATGTTCACCAGACGGCTTAGCTGGAGCATCAAATTTTCTAGTTGGGGTTTCTTACCATTTTTCGTGCTCAAGAACACTCATAAAATACTGAGGAAGAGCTCACACAATTTTAAAAGTAACGATGAGGGCTGGTCCTTCTCTTTCAATTGAAAAGGTTCGTCTTCAAAGGGTTTAAACCCTCTCCGTAGGTGTCAAGGTCGGACCAGAGAACTGAAGAAAGAGGAAGGATTTAGCTTATTTCCGTCGCTGTCAATGTGAAACGAAAGAAACGATTTGGCGAAAAGGGTCCAGCTCCTCCTCGGCAGAGGGTGTGTGCTAGCTTCTAAACAATGTGCCGTGTAGCATTTTTTTAGTCTTTACGTATTAAAATAATATAATATCATTTTTTCATTAACAAAATTTTGAATTCGTAATTAATTTTAAAATAAAAATAAAATTCAGATAACACGATCAAAAATTATTCAAATAAGTAGGATCAGTCAACTTTTTTAGTGAAACAGTGACTGAGTGGGCTTATTTTTTTTTGCTTTTTTCTGTATATTTGTCACCGTCTCATCAAAAAAAATAATTAATACTGCTCATTTGGATCTCTTTCGATCATGTTGTCTAAATTTTATTTTTAAAAAAATTCTAAAAACTAATCGTTGACTTAAAAATATATTTCGAGATTAATCACGAACTCAAAATTTTATCTTAAAATTTTGTGAATGAGAGGAAGGGATATTGTGTTGCTTTTATCTTATTTTCCTTTTAATTTTATCTTATTGTTGCTCCCAAGAATAAACTCACTTGCTCTGCTGGGGTAAACTGACTGACTACGCAAATGTTAAATGAGTTACTCCAAATGTTAAATGAGTTACTCCAAATGTTAAAAAGACTTGCTCCTAAAGTTAAACTGAGCTGCTTCCGAGACTAAAATGACCCACTCCTAAGGTTAACTAAGTTGCTCTCAATATTAAACTGGCTTGCTCTCGAGACTAAAATAATTTGCTTTACTAGGTAAAGTGACTTACTTTTGAGACTAAAATGACCTATTCTACTGGATAAAGTGACTTATTCCCAAGACAAAAATAACTTGCTTCAAATATTAAAAAGACTTGCTCCACTAGATAAACTGATTTGCTCTATATGGCTTAAATAAGTTGCTCAGAATGCTAAAAAAACTTGCTTCTAAGGTGAAATTTGGTTGCTTCCGTTGCTAAATTGATTTACTCCCACTGTGTAAGGGTAAAAGGGGACAGGGCTTAAATGAGTGGCTCTCAATACTAAAATGACTTACTCCTATAGCTAAACTGAATTTCTCTCAATGCCAAACTAACTTGCTCCCACCGTGTAAGGGTAAAAGGGTCTCAACAAGTTCTTTTTTCCCTATCTTTGACAATCTTTAAATCTTTTCATATTTTTGTAATTTCAATTCTTCTTTGACTGATTTGAGAAACTTTTTGTCTTTTTCATTTTTTTGAAATTTTCCTCATATAAATCATAATTTTTTGGATAAATTTAAAAAATACCCCCTCAATTCTACTAGAATCACACTGCATATCCTTGTATTTTTTTAAATCACAATACACACCCTTGCTTTTTTATTCTATGTAAAATTTAAGTTCATTTGTCATAATATACCTATTCTACCATTTCCTTTATAAATGGTATGAAAATGTCTTTAATATTTTTTATTTGTTGACAAAAAAACCTTCCTCTTTTTTTTTTAAATAATTGATATCTTACTTTTTTATCTTTTTAAAGCTTGTTACAAAAATTCATATTTTTTATTCTCTCAGACCATAAAATGACGAAAAAATGACCAAGAAAATCTCATGTCAATAGATCAGCAAAAGTATAAAAAACAAAAGTAAAAGTGATTTTTACTAAAAATAAAATTTTATTCTTTTCATCATTTTTTGGTCTATTAAAAATGGAAAACTTATTTTTTAGTCTCATCTCTAAGTGTTTGTTATTTTTTCATCCTATGCACTTCTAAACATTATGTTTTGGTCCTCTTTTTAAAAAAAATACTAAATCTATCCTTATTTTGACATTAACCGCGATTAGCAACAAATTCCTACAAAATGGCGATTGGAATTATCTCTCTTTCAAGTTTAAAATTAAAAGTACAGAAAGATAAAAGGTAATTAGTAAGAAGTAAGCACAAGATATAATACTGCAAGATTGATCATAAATTGTTTGATAAATTGGCAAACAACATAGTAAATTTGCAGGTAAAGCACGACATCTACAGGTCATGATAAATTTACAGATATCATGGTAAATTTGTAAGTAAAGCACGACACCTGTAAATCATGGTAATTGACATATCTCATGGTAATTCTGCTGGTAAAGCACAAAATCTGCAGGTCATGGTAAATTTACAGGTAAGGAACGACACCTTCAAGTTATGGTAAATTTTCAGAACATGGTAAATTTTTCCCTCACTATGTAATTCGAACAATCTTCGGAAAAAACTCTTTACCAATGACGATGAAATCTTCCTCTTAACTCACAACACTCAATTTTTGATGAATAAGAACATAAAAATAGAGTGACTGTGTTATTCTTGTCGCCAATCGATGTCAATAAATATGTATCCTAAGTGTATGATCAATTGGTCGGTTGTAGCATAATAAATTCGGAAGTCCGGAGTCGAATCCACAGGGAACAAGAAAACTTAGAAGTTTATCAGGAGAAAGGAAGAAAAGATTTGGCATATTTGGTTATATAATACCGTTGGAAAGAAATACTAAAAATATCTGATTAATAAAAATAAGACTCAATTCTCGGGATCCGCATCGACCATGATTGAAGTTAATTCAATCCTCTGATAACTCAGTTCTGATTCTATAACATCAAATCTTCGTCGAATGATGAAAAAGTTAAGGTTTATCAAAAATCAAGAAAGACGATCGTTCTATAATCAAGATAAGAAAATTAAAATTTTAAATCAAAACCTTTTAGATCTAAGAATTATGTGTACCAATGGAGATTGTTTACATACAAGCAAAAATCTTACAAAAATCCTTGATTGATTTCAAAAGAATTCTTGATTTAATAAAATGATATCATGAATTAAAGACCTTGTGCGATGATCGAATTACCTTTAAATCACGATTCGATGTTTCACCTTCGAATCGAATTTTGGGAAGATTAGCTATTCATTGATTGAATAGAATCCATAAGAAATAAAGAACAAAATAATGAAAAACGGAAATAATCAATGAACTCGCAAATAAAACAATAATGAAATTGGAAAATCAATCTCAAATTGTTGCTCTGAATATTGTAATTAATCTCTTAAAACTTAATGAAAATCTCTAGAACAAAAGTTGTCCTCCTCCCTAATAGACCTAAAACTAACACTCCTAACTACATTAGAAAACCCATGGATAAAGATAAAAATAAAGAAATAAAAATCTCAAAAGTTAAGGGAAATTCTCGAAATTTGCACTACTACAAATTATATTACCGGTAATACATGTCACTTTGCGGTAGTTCCATTTTCTCTTAAAATTGGATAGTGTGTTCTATTACCGGTAGTTATGGATCCTACTACCGGTAGTAGCTCTTGCTTCTCAAATTGGACAGTCCTCTTTATTACCGATAGTACTGGATCCTATTACCGGTAGTAATTACTTCTGACTTTGCTTGACCTCTATTCCAATTTCACAGCTTGATCTTCTTAACCTCTCAAAGCTCTTAAAATCCTACAAATACCTCGAAAACATACTAGCAATCAAAATAAGCGTTAAATGATAAAACCATCTAAAACTCCACTGATAAACAATAAATGCATGCAAATCAAGGGAATTCGACATAAAATATACGCACTTTTGAATGCGAATCATGCTACATGATGAGTGATACAAAAACCGAATATTTATGAGATTTCGTGTAAAAAATCCAAAGATGTGACCAACAATCCCGTAAATTACTATCAGGTTTTTTACACTTTATGAGATTTCGGATTCAAGTACTATCAGGTTATAGAGAACTATAGAGCATCAAAACTTACCAAATATCAAAATTCCATCAAGTGGTCCGGTGATAGAATAGATCCGGCCAGAGATATTCAGTGAATATCAACTGCTATTTCGATAGAGATAATTAGTGAAGATAATTACAATTCTATATTTTGAACCTAAATTAGTGTTACAAATTTAAACTTAACAAATCAATAATTAACTTAACAAATAATAAGAGGATAAACTACCCCTCAAAAGTAATAGCAAAATTGTCAAACCATGCAAAAGTAGGATTAAAACATAAGTTTAAAAAGTGGATGGGATAAAAACTTAGATCGTATGAATTAATAGGATCTTAATTTAAATTACCCATTAAATATAGGATTTATCTTCGTGCTTTTGTTGATTTATTAAAATTTAATTTTTTGGTCATTCTTTTCACCATTTTGTGGTCTTGATGAGAGGAATAAAAAATAAAAAATTTTTAAACACATTTTGAAAAGATAAAAATAATTTTTTTTGAAAGTTTTTAAAAAACTTTCATAATTTTTTTACTTTTTATGTTCCCGTTTTTCAAGGAAATCAATAATCTTATAAAATTTAATGTAAGATTTTTTTAAACAAACTTCTTTAAAAAAATTAAAGTCTGTGGGTTTTTAATGTATGAACTTGCTTTTTATTTTTATAAAAATAACCCATCAATTATGCAAAAAAAAGGGAGACATTTTTATCAACAAATAAAATATATTAAAGGCATTTTCATACCGTTATATAAAATAAAGGGTAGAATATATATATATATATATATATATATAATGGCAAATAAACTTAAGTATTACATAAAATAAAAAAATAAAACTGTGCACCATGATTTAAAAAAAATATAAGGGTATGCAATGTGATTCTACCAGAATTGAGGAGGGTGTTTCTGAAATTTACCCTTTTTTTATTTCTCTTCTATCACCTTGAGACCGACGGAAATAAGCTAAACCAACCAACCGGGGTTCGAATGAATCCTTCGAAGCACTTCGGAAAGAAGTTAATAGAATGACAAGAACTCATGAACAAGAAAGGGTAAACCATAAACAAGAAAGGTGTGTGTAATTTGTCCAATTTTAAAAGATATTTAAATGTGTGTTTGTAGCATTGTTGATGACTGATAAGCTAAAACGTATTTTTATTTTTATTTTTGTTTCTGGCTTTTTTTTTAAACTTATTTTGATGATTTAAATCCTTTAAGTTTTAAAAATTCTTTGAAAATATTAATTAAACCAATGATTGAGTTAATAATGGTCATTATCACTAAGAAAAACATTTATTTTTATGAACAGGAAAATATCTCCTTAGGTAAATGGTTTCATTGAGCTGTTTTATACGTGTGCCATAAATTGTGACTCATACCCAGAACACTTCAATTTACTTGAAATGACCAATGATCGTAATAATCGTATATATCAAGTGATAAAAGTACTTGAAAGTCAAACTCATGTTTGTGTTGTTATGACAAATTATGTATGAATTTATGATCAATTTGACATGACTTATTTGTATGTTGTGATTTATTCGTTGTAAAAGTTTTTGAACTAATAATTCATTGATAAAAAATTAAAAAGATTTATTAAAGATGGAAAAAATTAAAAAAAAAGTGAGAAATCTTTTTTAAAATACTGTAAGAACAAAATACTCGGATTTCATAAAGCAACTTTCATTTGAGCATTAAAATTGAAATTACAACACTGTAATAGAAAAAAGAATAAAAACAATATAAAGACAAATCAAACCAAGTCCTATGAAATCACAATCTCTTTAAAATAAAATTGCCACATCACTGTGAGTGTTGAAAATTGCACTGAGGTTTGTTTTTCATGATAAAACAACTAACTCAGTGGAACACCAACCCCTGACTGTTTGTCGAACCGAACTTGCATCTGTTTCTCTCTCACCAAAGAACACAAAATGAAATATGCTAATAAATTCGAGGTTCTTGCTAGCTAGAAATGTAGGAATAGTTTAATTTATGTACACATAAAGAGACTTCAAATACTAATTAAAAAGCTGAAACATTTGAGCTGGCAATAGTTGCCAGAAGAAACATTTCAATTGCAGCGATCGATGGCTACCTTGAATGAGAGGGTCTTTCCGATCGCCTTGTGAGACCTACTGGTTTTCCAAATTCATTCACACCATTCTAAATTCCAACAAATACGTGCTTCATGAATCACGACATCGAGCAGGAAAAA
This sequence comes from Arbutus unedo, assembly GCA_014822125.1. Taxonomy (NCBI): domain Eukaryota; kingdom Viridiplantae; phylum Streptophyta; class Magnoliopsida; order Ericales; family Ericaceae; genus Arbutus; species Arbutus unedo. Next base: position 6,618 of record JABCMJ010045221.1, on the reverse strand, counting down.
AAATTCAACATTCTTGAGACACTGCCACATGGTGTAGGACTTCCTTGAAGATAATTGAGAACCTCCTCATTTGTGGTGACTACCAAAACACATCAAGAAATTTCACAGTTTGTTGGGAGGGAGTTGATCAGGAAGACAATAGGTTTCATCGTTTTAAGGACCGAAAATAAATGCTTATGTAGGAGCATTTTCAAAAAGGCAAGGAAATTTTCCATTACACAAATAACTATAGGGATTGGGAATCACATACACAAAACTACAATACTTAAAGAAAATTTCATTTCATACAAGAAGTTACAAAAAAACTCTCGCTGGAAAAGGCACACCAAAACCCCAACTCTCTCTCAACAGTATTCTCTACTCTGCCTTTTGCCATGAATGTTCACACATCTACACATTAGCTCCTTGTATATATACAGCAAAGGCAGAGGGAAAACAAAAAACAAAAAACCATACACACATCATGCCTAGGATAAATGCGCATGGAAGAAAATGTCAACAATGGCTGCTCCCTTCAATCTTTCAAATTTGAGCGTGAAGATGAGCAGTCGACTTTAAACCCTTTTCACATGGGGGAGAAAAACAACAAGAACGTGGAACTTGTGCCAAATCCTGCAAATACTATTTATAGAACTAAACATACCTATGGTCTTTTCCGCTTCAATGATCTGCAGGTTTCACAAAAATTTGTAAAATTCCCATCACTGTCAACAGCCTGTAGCCTGATTACTTGATTGCCCATTGAGCTGAAAAGTTGCTGATGGTTCCCCAAGTCCTCATTGCAGTCTAGTAGTAAGATCCAGTCCCCATCCTCATCTTTATACTCAATATCGAAAATACCAAGTTGTAACTTCAATCTCTTTGACACTTCTTCCTCCAATTCAATAATTCCAAATGCGAGAGGGAACGGAAATTTTACTGTTTTATACCTATATGTTACCTTTAGCATCACAGACATCACATCTTGCCCTGCCTTGAGATGAGGCATCATGTGGGCTATTGTAGGCATCGTGTCTGGAATAGTAGCTACGGGTTCGTCAGGAGATGAATCAGAACATGTAGGCAATGTTAAATTTCTAGATCTAGATACATTTTCCTCCAGAAAAGGCTCTTCTAGTGAAGCTAAAATACTTTCCCAATCTTCTGGACTTGCAATGTTCTCACTTAGGATCTCTGTTGATACTATCTGAGGCTGTGGAAGCACAGGATTATTGGGATGCAGATAAGTAGTGGACAGAGTTGATTGATCTTTGAGTCGGAATGTCTGTCCAAAGGAACCTCATGCATTGCACTAGCTTGAGCCTTCAATAGAATCAGGTAGAAACTCCATCTCGGTCTGCCCATTAGTTGAATGTGTCTTGCATGTGGGTGATGGATTCTTTTCTCCATATCGATCAGGAGGTCTCCATACTGTTTGAAGAGACGAAAAGAAACAATTAACTCAGAAAGATAATGAAAGAGAAGAGAAATGGGTAGTTGTATCTTTTTTTTAGTTGTATCTGTGCCTCTGTTATAGAAAGATGGGTAATAGAAAGGCAAAGAAAGAAGGATCTAATGTGTGAATCGTAAAGACGAAAACCTTTCGTCAAGAAGATTACGGACAAACTGGTGAAAATTACTTGACTTCTGGAAATATTCAAAAACTTGGGTAATTAGGAAGTAGAGGGAGGAAATTACCAGTGTTCCTTATCTGATTTGGCCACCGATGGACCCCATGATGCCTACAGATGCACTTCAAAGTGGATACGCTGACTGCATAACCAAGGATAAACATATGAAATCCGTTTTGCTATATAGCGAGAATAATACAAGAGACAGATGGCAAACAATAACTTACTGCCAAGGCTCTTTGCAACATCTTCACATTTCCTGCCAAAATGTGGTCGGAGATCCTCTAAAGTAAATAAACTTGTGGCTATCCCTTCTCTGTTTGATGTTTCTCTTTCATTTGTCTTTTCAGATTGAGATGCAGTAGAGACGCCTTGATCTTGTCTGTCAAGGTGTGCTCTGTTGTTTGTAGCACCAAATTCACTTGATGATAAGGCTATAGGCCCCCCAGTCTCAGACAACGCCACAGGACAGGGTAAAGATCTAGCAAGCCAGGATACAGGAAGAAATGGAACCATTGAAACAAGTTTCTCTTCCGTGGATAGACTGCTAACTTCAACTGGGCTTTCCCCACCAAACGAATACCTCTACATTGTTGCCCAATTCTGAGTTCAGTAAAACTAATCAATAAATCTGGACTTTTATGCATTGCACTTGTTTCTTTTCCTAGCTTACAATACATATATTTACTCATTTTCTAGTAGATTCCGACTTTTATGTTTTCTTCTCCTAGTTTTAAAATATTATGTTTAGTCTCTAACAAGTGATTGGGCTCCTAAATGTCACAATCTCACTTATCAAAGAAAATCTGTCACTACCTTGGACTGTTATTCTAGTAACCAGAATTACATTTGGGTGTTGTCCTACTATTTGAAAACAATGGAATTCAAACGCAGCTAAATCCCGATGCACTCGAAAAGTGCTATCAATCCCAAACTGCGGGAAAGTTCAAAGCAAGAACCCATATCTCTGTATAATATCCCAGAACTTAAGTCGAGTTCAAATGTGGATGGAAAAAAGTTGGTTAAAATTCGTGAACATGGATGATGTGCAATGATTGGTCAAAGACTAAGCTACAACACATTCTAAATGAAAGCATAAAAGTCATTGTTGGATCATATGGATCATATTGTCATTGTTGGACACCTAGCTGAAATACATAGATGTTTTATATGCATATACATGTAGATCATGGATGATGTCCAATTGGTCAAAGACTAAGCTACAACACATTGTCAATAAAATCTCATAAATTTACAAACTTGAGGGAAAGCTGGACACATATATACCTAGCTATCATTCCTAGAGACATCAAGGAGTAGAAACTTCGCAAACAAAAGTTTGTCCAGTTCTTGAACTCACATAATTTGAGTATACTTTAAAACTTAGATGTCAGTATCATTTTCAAAATTTAATAACAACAGGGATTGCAAATATGATTGAATTATGAACCATGAGCCATAAATCACTACTCTCAATAATGATTATGACCTATAAAACATATTGACTTGATAGGAATGAAAATATAAGTGAATTACTTGTCGAAATGGCTGCCAATGGATCCTATGTTGCCTACGGATGCGCTTCAGTCTGAATACCAGGGGATCACAGTCTGCTCACAAACGCACTTCCCTGCAGGAGCACCAATATCATGGTAAAAAAAAAAATTAGAATTTTGCACTGCTTCCATAAAGAGCACAATCCAGCATGTCCTTCACCAGAAGCATTAGATTGATCATAAACAAGAGCAAGACTTGGTTAACCGTAGAAGCTTACCCCTATAGCTCTTCGCATCATCTTCACCTCCAACGCCAAAATGTTGATGGTGATCCTCTATACTAACTACACTCATAGTTCTGCACTTTCTCTTTAATGTCTTTCCCAAAACTTTCTTTTCTGAAAGAGACACAGTATGTCCTTCATTTCGGAAGCCGTTAGGACAATGCGAAGAGCTACCAGACTGCAGTATTTGGATAATTCACACATCAATCAATATGTTCATCCACAAACAATCAATGTAATCGCCCAAAAACAGAATGATAGCTTCAACTAATCTTTCCTCTCTGAAGGAAAAGTCCTTCATTGTGGCTCATCTGTCTCTGGATTTCTCTAATACTTTATTGAAGGGATCAGAGTGTTATTTAATTTATTCATTTTTCTCACTTAAACAACAAAAAAGGTAAAGGGTCTAACCAGTATTTATTCTTGCACATGACACAAAAACTAGGATCCACAATTTGAATTGATTTTATCATGTGTTTGAAACCATACTTAGTACAAAGCAATCAGCATCTGGGTTCAAGCAATGCACTTGTACCGAGGGTACATTCACCAATATGGATCATATTGTAATCCTTGGAGACCTAGGTGGAACACATACATGTTTCATATGCATATACATGTAGATCAGGGAGAGGACTAACCTGAGCAGTCAATCCTCCCGAGCAGTTCACTTGCAGAGTTCGTGGTGGATCTTGTGATTTCTTTCGCCACACACAACATTTGACTATTAGCCTTCTCCGTGACTTCAAGTGTGTAATGCCATTAGACTGCTCCAGAAGAGGAAGAGTTTCTAGTACTTCGAATGACTTTTGTGTGAGGGAATCTGGCGAGTGAAACCATAATTCATTAAATTTTTAGGAATTTAGGCACTAAATAAACCACCATTGTACAGAATCTTCACAGAGAAGCATAGCAGACTTTACCAATCGAGATGGACTACCAATAAGCACACACTTTTTTGGTTTGAAAATAAAATTCGGGAAACCTGAAGCATTTAACAAAATCAGGACATATAATTAAACACATGAACAATTTCATATCATTCTTTACCATTCAAACACTAGAATCTAAAGACATGAAAAAATCAAGCTTCTACTTGGCAGAGCCGCAGAAGAAATAGTATGGCTGAAAATTTAATAGAGATCAAGATTGGAAGACATACATTATTTAACAGTAGAAAACTTACCACAGTGGCCCTTCCCTGCATCTTTATCTCGACGGCCAAAATGTTGTCGTAGATCCTCTAAACCACGTCTGCTCTCTTTAATTCCTTCTCTGAATTCGATACAGTGGGGCCGTCTTCCTTGACAAGATGTGCTCTGCCATTTGTAGCATAAAAAGAACATTCTTCTGAAGAGAAAAAATGTGAAAAGAGGGGAAAAGAGTGAATTATCCTTGCCACTTGTTTGGGAAAGATAGAAATAGAAAGAAATAAAAAGTTTCTACTATGTGAATCATTAAAACGGAAACATTTTTTGAAAAAGATAACCCCCGTTCCCTTTCTCTGGAAATCCCTCGGCTTTTCAGAAGTCTTAAAAATTGGATTCTTAAAGGGTCAAACGTATCTCTAAAATTCTCTCCTATACGGCTCCACCTATCCAAACAGCTGACAAGGAAGGAGAGGGAGGAATTACTTTTTTTTTTTTTGTTAATCCGACATGGCCACCGACAGATCCCGTGCTGCCCACAGATGCACTTAAATGGGGCTACGCTAACTGCATGAGAAAAGAAAATGTAAGAAGTTTGTATCCTTGTATTTCTTCCACAAGACAATCCAGCATCTCATGGCAGAGATGGAATGATCGAAAACAAGAGATAGATGACGAGCACTCAATCTTCACAGCATCTTTACAGTTACAGCCAAAATGTAGTTGGAGATCCTCTAAACTAAATAAACTCCTAGTTATCCCTTCTCTGTCTGATATTTCTCTTGTAGTTTCCACTCAGAATGAGGTACAGTAGAGCCGCTTTCATCTTGTCTGACAAGGTGTGCTCTATTGTTTGTAGTAGCAAATTCACATGATGATAAGGCTATAAGCCCCACCTCACCTCCATCTCGCAAGGCTAAATGCCGAGGTGAAAATCTAGCAAGCTGGCATATATGGATAAACTGAAGCCTTGAATCAACTTTCTCCTCCATAGATATATTGATAACTTCAACTGATCTTTCCCCTCCTAAAGAACACACCTACATTGTTGCCCAGTTCCAAGTTCAGTAATAATTTAAATCTAAAAGATCTGGACTTTAATGCGTGGCACTTCTTTCTTTTCCTCATTTACAAAACAAATGTTAACTCATTTTTTTAGTAAGTTATGGACTTTTATGGTTTCTTCTCCTAGTTTTAAGGAAGTATGTTTACTCATATTTTCCGAACACAAACAAGCAACAAAACCTTGATGTTGTAACAAGTGATTAGCCCCATAAATGTCATAATCTCCCTTATCAAAGAGAATATGTAACTAACTTGGACTGCTGTAGTAGTAACTAGAGTTACATTCATTTTGTGTCCTACAGTTTGAAGACAAAGCTATTTAAAGGCAGCTAAATTCCGAAGGCTTAGAATATAGTGCTAATAGTCCTGAACTGCGGGAAAGATCAAAGGAAGAACCCATATTTTTGAATAAAAACTTCAGTCAAGTGCAAATATTGGTGGGAAAAAGTTGTTTAAATTTCACGAATATGGATGAGATGGGTAGTTTTCAAACACTAAGCTACTACAACAAAGTATAAGTTAACAAACCCACAAATTTAGACGAACTTCAAGATTGTTGAAAAGTGCCTTGAATTTGAAAAATGAAAGATTTTGGATAGTAGCTAGTATTACTGGTAGTAGTGTTGGAACTACTGATAATAGGAAGTTCTGGTTTTGGGGAGTGGCCAACAATACCGGTAGTAGTATTGGAACTATTGATACTAAAAGTTTCTGATTTTTTGGACAGCTTGCAGCAGTACTGGTAGTAGGTGCAATACTACCGGTAGTAAGAGGATGGGCGAAAATCCTAGTGATAAGATTTAGGATATTTGTTTCTCTAATCTATTTTGGATGGTGCATATTTTTACCTATTCTTTAGAAGATTTATTTTTTTATTCTTTAGGGATTGCTATTCTTTCCTATTATTGGGATTTCCTATAAATATGAAAGATATGTTTCCCTAAAAGATATCCTAAAAGAAAGAAACTTGAGATCTAATTGATTAGCACCTCACATTAGGGTTTCGGAACATAGC
>JABCMJ010045220.1:0-11121 GCA_014822125.1 Arbutus unedo | reverse complement strand
ACCTAAGACTGTGAACCAAAAACTTATATTCTATAAGAACCGATAATCTGATCCTCTATGTGGAATAAGAGTCATTCATGCACAATATGATAAGACATAATGTAAACATTTGCCCATAAAGATTCTCATCAAGAAGGAAATAATTGTTTAAATAATTCAAACAAATATTAATCTATTACATAAAGTCATGGCTTTTAGTATAAAATCCTAACAATATCACTGCCTAATAACTTATCGGAGCCTAACCACGTAACTCAAAATGCTTAAGTCCAAGTTATTAGTAGTAGTTTACATGACTCATTATATACCTAAGATCACCCATGACTTTTGACGTGAGCGGGATGTCACACTTGATGCATCAGTTACGTGATAATTAACATGCTCAATTGATGTTCTATGACGTGGAAATTAGCATGGTTAACTCTACGATTTCGAGATATGATTCATTGGTTAATGATTTGAGATTCACATTTGGACTTACGGAATTGATAGTACAACATGACTTTAGATATTAATCTTATTTATTTTTTGTACTTATGTGTTATTATTTTCATATAACCGTGCATCATACATTCTTGTCGTATACATTAAGGCTCTGTTTATTTGTCAAGAAGTTGATATGAGAAAACTATTTCTGAGAAAGTTTTAATGAAATGAAGTAAAGAAAAAAGAAATGTACTTTCCTTTATGTTTCATTTGATAAACAAAAATATGGAAAAGTTAAAAATCAATAGTCTATTTATTTAAGAAAGTAGTGTAAAAGTAAGATTCCTGAAAAATCTTATATTTTTTATAGGACATGTTTTGAGAAAAAGTCAATCCCACTAAAAAAAATTAGAGACGCAGATCTCACAACTTTCCTGTGAATTGAAAATGTAAAAAGTACAAGAAAAATAGATATTCCCACATCTTTCTTTCATTTTCCACTAACTGAACAAGCCCGAAGGGGGATATAAGGGAAGAATTGTTTGTCGAGCTTCATAGTTCATGGTGCTACATTCTACACCTAGCATTTTTTATGTCAGTTATCAAAAACGGGAGTGAAGGCCCAAAATACCGGCCGACAATAATGCCTTAGATGAAAACTTCATCGAGCCTTAGTTTATGTAGACTATTGCTTTGCATTTCTATTTTTTTGAAGTCTTTGAGTTAAATACCACTCTGTGTACAAGATTGCACTTTTGCATTCAGTATTATGTAACACGACTTGTACTTTTACTCATTTAATGAAATGACAACCAAATGGATTTTTAATTAAAAACTCTTTCATTGATGTTTTCGAAATTTGAGACGTTACAATTCAAGTTTTATTCCAATAATACATGATACACTAAAGTATCCTGATTTTGTGGTATATTTCTTTGATTTTCTCAGATAAACAGTAGTTACAAAGTCCCATAACGAATTTTATGCATAAAACTAGAGTTCTATATATTCAATTCATGGAAAATCTAAATTACAGATATGCTTGTTTGGTGAATGTTCAATGACATGGATTCTATACCCTTATTCCAGCGTCAAGTATAAATTGCAAATATCTTATATATAATTAGAAGGATTCACCTACCATAAATTATGTTAACTTGTACAATTTACCTAATAAATACATGGAAGATAAACAATACAAAAAGAAGTATGTTATCTCTCTCTCTCTCTCTCACATACACAAATACTAGCAGCCGGTGCCCACACAATGCGTAGACGCATAGGCCTAGATGAAAGTATATACTTAGTGGCTCGTAGGGTTGAGGTGACGATACAATCTCTAAAAACAGTGATATTTTAAGAAAGGCCAACAATTGAGAGGAATAAATAAAAATCACAAAAATTTATCAATTGCAATAAAAATATATGGTCACCCACTACATATACTATTTGTAATACAATGTAATAATCTGCAAAATATACTACGAATATGAGACGTTATACAAAACCACGTACTATGCTAAAGTCGTCTCGGCCGTCGTATACTTAAATACTCGTGTATTAGCTTTTGCAATTCAAATGCCTCAACTCTAATTGTGCACATCAATTTCCAACAATAAATTCTTATTGTTTTTACCTACATAGAGACCCAAGTAAATATTGAAGCCAACGAAGAATAAAGAATGTATTTTTTTATATTCGATAGATTGCCAATAATAATCACTAACTTATTCTAAGTAAAGCTCCTGTAAAACAAATCATGAACCAATAAATAACTTTAGTACGTACCTTAATTTTGGTCAGCACTTCATCGATTGTCTAATTATCACAATGAATAGTTTCCATGAGCTGAAAAATAAAAGAGAATGACCAACCTGGACTATAAATAGACAATTGTGGTAACTGTATTATTGAGGTAAAATGTTTGCAAGCATCAAAAGACTTGATGGTACGAATTAATGGTGGATTTACATTGGTTAATATTAATCTTCAATCATGACGGTGTCAAATAAATGTTGGTAGACATACCTGTTTGCCAAATTTCTCTCCCAAATTTGGTAGGATCAAAATTTTTAATAGCTTTATCTTCAAATTGTCCCAAAGCATTAGGAGCTTTAATTTTGCAAGTATTCATGTACAATGAATCATAGAATTGTACAATTCAAATGGATGAAATAATGAAGTGATATTGTCATCGGGCTGACCTTAAGGAATAGCTAATCAAGTTTGACGCATTAGGAAAACAAAGTTGTCATTAAACAAAGTATAAAACATGAGATTTGTACAATGGTTGTTGATTATAAATAATTGGTCTAAGATAATGGTAACAACACTTCTCCATAGACAACATTTCTTGTGTACACTCCTTCATGTCTTGGAACCTCTCCTTTTTTAATCGGACTTTTTGTTGTGAGGTTGGATGTACCTATTGACAATGCCACATATAATTATCGTCTGTGAGAGCGAGTAAGATTTTCTGCTCATCATTCTTCTAACCATTCAAGTGACTGACTGTCCTAGCCATTTTGCATGGTAGGTCAAGTGACTATATTTTTTAGGGCACAAATGAAAGTCAACGCGATTTTATTTTCAACCAACGAACGTGAGTACAAGAGCATTGTACTAATTACTTGACAGTGACAACTACAAACTCTAGAAGGTAGTGGTAACTCAATAATGTAGAGGGTGCAATGTTCAAAGTTCGCTAAATTTCATTCACTTTAATTACGCATCTTTCCATCGTTACATAAGAAAGACATGAAATAAAATAAATGTTTTTCTCTATCTAACAAATGCTTGACATGCGCACACATTGCAACACTTACCAAATATAATGAGTTAATTTCATGACACAAACCAAATTTAATGAGTTATTTTTGTAAGCGTTGGCATGTACATTTTTCATGACACTAAACAAATACAATGAAATAATTTCATCACATTTGGTATAATTTTTTTATTTAATAAGTATAAATTAAGGGTTTGAATCTATTTAAGGCTTACATCATAGTACTCATAATCAAAAGTCAACGATCATATAATTTCATATTTTTTTCAATAAGACAAAAAGAAGAAACAAATGACAAACAATGCTAATAAAACCCAAAAAAGAGTGCAACAAGCAATTTATCTTGATTGAATAGGATGTTTGGTTGGTTAATTTACTGTGGTTGCAAGCGGAAGTATTGTTAGTAATACCAAGAATCTTATGAAACAAATAATTATGAATTTAGTCAATAAATGTGCATTGTAATGTGAATATAGCTTTTTATTCTAAGTAACTTAGAAACACTCATTGACCAAACCATCCATTACCAAGTTCGATAACTAAGTATATAATTCAACCCTATGAGTCTCGTAGTTGTTTGGAAAATTGAATAAAATAAAATTATTGTTAAGTGAATGTTCAAGAAAATAATGCAGGCATGAATATAATATTTTTATTCGAGTGCCTACAATTCTATGTTTATTTTTGTTCTAATATTTTCCTAGCAAACTAATTAAAGTGAAAGATAAATTGCGAGAATTTAAACAAAGACATTAATTAATACTGTCTAAATTCAATTGTTGCAACTGTGGTAATAAATGAAGAAAACTACATAAAACAGTGAACATGGATAATTAAAAACTAAGATCAAATGACGAAAACTGCATGAAGAAGTTAAAAAAAAAATTATTTCTTCCTTTGATTTGAGGAGAAATACAAAAAGAAGGAACAAACATCAAAGAAAGTCAAAGAAGTAGGCATTCACTTCTTTAGACTTAGAGTTTCATCCTGATTTTGAATGCATAATTTTCTGTCAATAACAAAATACTTAGTTTTAATACTAAATTTCTGACAAAAAAATATAAACATGCGCATTGATAGGTTAAATATGGGATTATTTCATGCTATTCATCTATGTTTTTTGGGTACAACTGAATCTATTTGTTGTTTGTCTCGTATGTAATCTAAAAGGGTCACATGAGTATATAGTATGGGAAACCTTGGAGAGAGAGAGAGAGAGAGAGAGAGAGAGAGAGAGAAATAAGAAGGATAAAAGAAAAATTACCATTACTTATGCAGATGTGAAAAAGTAAAAGTTCTATCATATCGCTGTCTCCCATTACAATCCAGCCGTCTAGCCTTTGCCGGCAGTAGCCCCTCAATCTAGCAATTTTCGGTGCTTTTTTCAACAGCCAACTTTTTTTAGCCTGCCCAGCCTTTGTTGGCTAGCCATCACCATGCCGCTTACGATTCTGACAGACCTCCACCATTCGGCCACTATCGGAGGTACTGAACAACACTATTCACCACAGGTATTGTTCACTGTTCATTGAAGGTACCAAACTGCATTGTTCATCGTGCAGGTACTATTCACAGACTGCGCACTGTTCATGGACGTTGTTTCTGTTTCTGCATATTTTTGCTCGATTTTTACGCAATTTTTGCATTATTTCTGCACGTTTCTGCTCAATTCCTGCTCAAATTTTTCACTATTTTTGCATGTTTCTGCACAATATCTGTGCAATTTTAGCACAATTTCTGTGCATTTCTACTAATTTTTGTACTATTTATGCACCATTTCTACACTATTTCTGCGTCGTTGCCGGAGTCTCCTTTAGCGCTGTTTATGTTCTTGCCAAACTCGTCGCCATAGCCTTTTTGCTAGTACTGATTCCACTGTTGCGAGTTGATTTTGTTTCTACTGGTTGTTTGATCTGCTGGTTTTGGTTTTGGTTTTGGTTTCTTTTGGTATCTATCTTCTGCATTGTGATATGGTTAATACCAGACAAACCAATGGGCCTATTGATCAAAAGTCTGTTCGGTATGATTATTGCCGTAACACCGGCCATACTAGAGATTTTTGTTGAAAGTCACATAGTCGCCCCTCCCGTGGGCGCAAAGGCGGAGTTGGTAGTCGTGGTTGTGGTTTCGAGCGTTCTGATCGTTTTAATAATTTTTCTCAAAGGAAAATACACGCTCGTCGGTGTCTTGTGGCTCGGGCTGATTCTCCATTTACTATAACTTCCGCTTCCACAATAGCCTCTGCTTCATTCTATTTTGCTCACATAGGTATTTCAGCTTGTGCATTTACTTCCTCTTCAGCAGTCGCTTGAATTATAGATTCTGGCATTTTTGATCATATGACAAGTTATTCCTATGTGTTTGATTCTTACTCTACCTATTCTGATAAAGATAAGGTCAGAATAGCTGATGGGTCATTTTTAGCTATTTCAGGAAAAAATTCACTATTCTCTCTCCAGTTCTACATATCTCAAACTTTGTCACTAATTTTTTGTCTATTAGTAGTCTTACTCGTTTTGTAAATTTTTTTTCTACTCATTGTATTTTTCAGGAATTAAATACGAGAAATGTGATTGACAGTGGTAACATGTACACATGGTGATCTCTATTTCTTGGACTCTGCAGCTCTTCCATCTTATTCACCCATATTATGTGATCTATCTCTGCATGCAATGGTAAATTTTTTAGAAAATTTATTTTTTAGTCTCATCTCTAAGTGTTTGTTATTTTTTCATCCTATACACTTCTAAACATTATGTTTTTTTTTCCTTTTTCTAAAAATACCAAACTTACCATTATTTGACATTAATCGCGATTTGCAGCAAATCCCTACAAAACCGTGATTGGAATTATCTCTCTTTCAAGTTTGAAACTAAATGTACAGAAAGATAAAAGATAATTAGTAAGAAGTAAGCACAAGATATAATATTACAAGATTGATCATAGATTGTATGGTAAATTGGCAGAGAATATGGTAAATTTACAGGTAAAAGAATATGGTAAATTTACAGGTAAAGTACGACATCTACAGGTCATGGTAAATTGTAAAGAACAAGCTAAATTTGCAGGTAAAGCATGACATCTGTAGAACATAGTAAATTTACAGATATCATGGTAAATTTACAGGTAAAGCATGACATCTACAAGACATAATAAATTTACAGATATCATGGTAAATTTGAAAGTAAGGCACTACACCTGCAGATCATCGTAAATTGACATATCTCATAGTAAATTTACAGAAAGGACAAAATTTGCAGGTCATGATAAATTTACAGATATCATGGTAAATTTACAAATAAGAAACAACACCTTCAGGTCATGATAAATTTTCAAAACATGGTAATTTTTTCCCCCACCGTGTAATCCGAACAATCTTTAGGAAAAAACTCTTTACCAATGACGATGAAATCTTTCTCGTAACTCACAAGACTCAGTTTTCGGTGAACAAGAGCATAAAAATAGAGTGAATATGTGCTACATGATGAGTGATTCAAGAACTGAATATTTATGAGATTTCGTGTAAAAAATCCAAATATGTGACCAACAATCCTGTAAATTACTATCAGATTTTTTTACACTTTATGAGATTTCGGATTCAAGCACTATCAGGTTACAGAGAACTAGGAAGCATTAAAATTTATCAAATATCAAAATTCCTTCTGGTGGTCCGGTGATAGAATAGATCCGGCCAGAGATATTCAATGAATATCAACTGCCATTCCAGTAAAAATAATTAGTGAAAATAATTATGATTCCATATTTTAAGCCTAATTAACAAATGAAGAATTAACTTAACAAAGGATAAGAGTGTAAACTACCCCTTAATGGCGAAATTGTCAAACGATGCAAAAATAGGATTAAAATATAAGTTCAAAAAGTGGATGGGATGAAAACATAAGTCGCAAGGGTAAATAAGACACTGATGTAAATTACCCTAATTTTTTTTACTTAATAAGTATAAATTAAGGGTTTGAATCTATTTAAGACTTAAATCATATTACTCATAATCAAAAGTCAACGATCATATAATTTCATATTTTTCTTCATCAAGGGAAAAAGAAAAAACAAATGACAAACAATGCTAGTAAAAACCGAAAAAGAGTGCAGCAAGCACTTTACCTTGATTGAATAGGATGTTTGGTTGGTTAATTTACTGTGGTTGCAAGTGGAAGGATTGTTAGTGATACCAAGAATCTTATGAAACAAATAATTATGAATTTCGTCAAAACATGTGCATTTTAATATAAATAGATCATTAGCTTTTAATTCTGAGAAACTTAGAAACACTCACTGACCAAACCCTCCATTACCTAGTTCAATAACTAAGTATATAATTCAACCCTATGAAACCCTATGAGTCCCGTAGTTGTTTGAAAAATTGAATAACTAAAAAATGATTGTTAAGTGAATGTTCAAGAAAATAATGCAAACATGAATATAATATTTTTATTCGAGTGCCGACTACTTTACGTTTATTTTTATTCTAATATTTTCCTAGCGAACTAATTAAAGTGAAAGATTAATTGCGAGAATTTAAACAAAGGCATTAGTTAATACTGTCTAAATTCACTTATTGCAACTATGGTAATAAATGAAGAAAACTGTAAAAACAAAGTAAACATGGATCACAAAAAACTTGGATCAAATGTAGAAAACTGCATGAAAAAGTCAAAAAAATAATTATCTCTTCTAATTATGATTTGAAGAGATATACAAAAGGAAGGAACAAATCTCAGAAAAAGTCAAAGAAGTAGTCCTTCGCTTCTTTAGACTTAGAGCTTCATCCTGATTTTGCATACATAATTTTGTGTCAATAAAAAAATACTTAGTTTTAATACTAAATTTCTGACAAAAAAATATAAATACGTGCATTGATAGGTTAAATATGGGATTGTTTCGTGCTACTCATATATATTTTTCTGGTACAATTGAATTTATTTGTTGATTGTCTCATATGTAATTATCTAAAACGGTCACATGAGTATATAGTATGAAAAACCTTGGACACACAGGGAGAAAGAGGGAGAGAGAGAGAGAGAGAGAAATATGAAGGATAAAAGAAAAATCACCATTACTGATGCAGATGCGAAAAAGTAAAAGTCTGACATGGATTATAGGAAAGGGAACAAATAAAGGAGAAAAGAAACGGATGTATTATGGGGAAGGGAACATATTAAGGAGAAAATAAATAGACTTGTTGTGCAATAAGCGAGATTTTTTTTAAAGGGCTTTCAATCACGATGGAGACTTTCAAATGGAAGTAGTTAACTGTCAACAATTTGAACGTGGGTAATGCATTTTTACATTGGTAACTGTTAAGTTATCTATGTGCGTAGAACTGTAATTAAATTATATTTAGATTTTGTTTCCCTAAGTAAATAGAATAGTAGATTAGTTAGAGTTATAGTTAGTTAAGTTTTTTTTTACTTTGAATAAATATTACATAAGATGAATAGAAATAATTTATTCGGAATTATTAATTTTAACATGGTATCAAAGCGGGACAAAAAACCCTAAGCCCTCATCCACCACCAACATCGTCAGAATTTATCGGCCACCGTGGTTGTGTTCGTTTTTCCTTTGTAGTTGAAATATTGTCGTTCTACCATATCGCTGCCTCCCATCAGAATCTAGTCGCCCAGTCCTTGCTGGCAGTAGCCACCCAATCTGGTAATTTTCGGCGCTTTTTTTGGTGGCCATCTTTTTTTGGCCTGCCCAACCTTTGCCGGCTAGCCGACATCACGCTGTCTACGCCTCTAATAGACATCCACCATCCAGCCACCATTAGAGGTACCGAACAACACTATTCATCTTGCAATACTATTCACCATCAAGTACTGTTTACTATTCGTCAGAGATACCGAACAAAACTATTCGTTGCGGGGGTACTATTCATGAGCATTGTTCATGCACAATGTTCACGGACTGCACACGTTTACATGCATTGTTGCTGTTTTTTCACATTTCTGCTCAATTTTTACGCAGTTTCTGCACTATTTTTGTGCATTTTTGCTCAATTTTTGCACTATTTCTATGCCATTTATGCACTATTTCTGCGTCATTGCCAGTGTCTCCTTTAATATTGTTTATGTTCTCGCCAGACCCGTTGCCGCATCCTTTTTTCCAGTACTGGTTCCGTTGTTGCGAGTTGATTTTGTTTCTACTAGCGATTTGATCTATTGGTTTCATTTTTGGTTTCGTTGGGTATCTCTCTTCTGCATTGTGTATGGTTAATACCAGACAAACTAGTGGACCTATTGATCGTGAGTCTGTTCTATGTGATTATTGCCATAACACTGGTCATACTAGGAATTTTTGTTAAAAGTTACATATTCGCCCCTGTCATGGGTGCGAGGGCAGAGTCGGTAGTCGTGGTTGTGGTTTCACGCGTTCTGATCATATTATTGATTTTTCTTTGGGGGAATTACGCGCTCACCAGTGCCTTATAGCCTTGGCTAATTCTCTATCTACTATAACTTTCGCTTCCACAGCAACCTGTGCTTCATTTTATTTTGCTCACACAAATATTCCAACTCGTGCATTTACTACCTCTTTGGCTATCCCTTGGATTATAGATTTTGGTACTTTCGATCATATGACAGGTTATTCTTCTGTGTGTGATTCTTGCTCTACATATTTTGGTAAAGATAAGTTCAGGATAGGTCATTCTCTGTTATTTCAGGAAAAGATTTCATTCACTATTTTCTCTCTTTGTTTCTCTCTCCGGTTCAACATATCCCAAACTTCGCTACTAATTTTTTGTCTGTCAGTAGTCTTACTCGTTCTACAAATTATTCTGTAACTTTTTATCCTACTCATTGTGTTTTTCTGTAACTGAATATAGGAAAGGTGATTGGCAGTAGTAAAGTACATGGTGGCCTCTATTTCTTGGACTCTACACGTCGTCTATCTCATTCACCCATGTCATATGATCTAACTCTCCAAGTAGATGTGAGTATAGTTATTTCTATGTTGCATCAGTGGCATCGTAAATTGGGTCATCCCTCGTTTGGAATCTTAGAGAAATTTTTTCCTAATTTAGTTAAACATTATTCTCAGAGTCAACTTTTTTGTGAAGTTTGTGAGTTTGAGAAGTATAAACGTTCTTTTTATGCATCTATTAGTAAAATGAGTAATTCTCTATTTGAGATTATCCATTCTGATATTTGGAATCCTTCTCCTATTTCATCTCTAAAAGGTTATCGGTAGTTTGTTACTTTTATTGGCTGTTATTCTTGTGTCACTTTGGTATATATACTTAAGTCCAAAGGTGAAGTATTTTCTTGTTTTAAATCTTTTCATGCAGTGGTACACACTCAGTTTAATAAGCTAATTAAAATTCTTTGACAATGACACTAAGTATATAGATAGAAGTTTTCAGGCCTTCCTAGATGAAAATTGTATTCTTTTTTGGACAACTTGCATTGACACTTCACAACAAAATAGAATAGTTGAAAGCAAAAATTGTCATCTTGCTGAGGTCGTTTGTTGTGGCTGCAATACACCTTGTATAAATGGCCCAACATGTCCTAATTTGACATACGTGTGATACCTAAACGTTAATTTTATTGTACAATGCACGTTGAGTAGTTTCTATTCAATTTTAAGTTTTTAGTGTTAAAAGATGTGTTGGAACGACGAAATGGTGAAATTCAAATGTTCAAAGAAGGTCCCGACACCCCGTGGAAGGATGAAAGAGCGATGGGAAGAAGTGTCGAGGCCGTAGATAATGCAAAATGCGAAGACAATGGAAGAAGTTAAGAGAAAAAGTCATTCATAGCATGACTGGTCAAAAAAGGAAGAAAAGTCATTCAATCTAGTGTTCACTATGCTCGAACGGCCTCTGTCGGTCCATTACAGCCACTTGTTTCACAGCTACGTATGGAGTACCTAGGAGGTTGGGT
>JABCMJ010045207.1:0-14302 GCA_014822125.1 Arbutus unedo | reverse complement strand
AAGAGACTATTTTTACGACTTCAACCCATGACCACCAGCTCATATAGGGGCTACCAAGTTGAGATATGCAAAATGATGCCATATTTGTGTGTCTTAAACAATCACACGGACCTCATTAAATTTCTTAGTCTAGGCAAGAATTAGTTGCCTGTATAAGTTTGATGATTAAGCAAGAGTTTGAAGTTTGTATATGTTTGATCATTTTTGTTGACAACAACATCCATGTACACAACTTTTTCTTCACAAAAGCATGTGTATACAAGTTTAAGATGGGTTTACTCATTTTCTCTCAAATTGTTTCTCCTAATTAAGAAAAAACTACGGGGGAGCAAAGATTAGAAAGATAAAGTAAATTTTCTAGATTGTATTGAGACAGTTTTCCTCATTAGGCAATGGCACATCTTGGGGTGGGCTTACTACTTAGATGTTTCAAGAGTATTTTAAAAAAAGAAACTTTCCTTGAAAATTCTTCTGCAATATTCCACTTAGAGAAATAGATAAACCACATTAGTTCGTAAGTATATTATCAGCTGGGGAAACATCGTAACAGTAAGGCAGTATTCACTTTCTGAAACATAAACTTTGCTAGTGGGAGAAATACGTAATCGCAGCACTTGTTTTTAGGATGCTTCCTGCCAGTCTACCAGTTTTGATTTATTGGACTATTCTCCCATCAACTTTCAACTTCTTTCTTCTTTTCCTGTTGTTTGTTTGTTGACAACCGAAGGCCAGAAGCAGAACTCACAGAGAATGTTGCTACAAGAAAAGTTCAAAAGGCTGACCGTGAAAAGTTGAGGAGGGATCGTCTGAATGAGCAATTTTTGGAGCTGGGAAAAGTGCTAGGTAAAATTAAACATCTTCCATATCTCTCATTAAAAGTTGAACTTAACAAAAACTTCCAATCCTTTTGAACATGGAATTACTTTAGCTGACATTCTACTTTATTTTGAAAGTTAAATTGGGACACCTATGCGAGGAAGTAGATAGTTTGGGATTTGGATCTTACCTGAACACATGATATGACTGATTGACCACACGAATCTTATTGTCGACTCTGTGTTCTAAACTTCTTGAGATTGCATTTCTCTTAATGCTTTCACTGTTAAGTGTTAAGCTTGGCGAGCAACTTGACAAGATGTTTTATCCAAGTTCTCTTCAATTGGTATTGTTGAACTTAGATCACTTTTCAATGCATCTTTTTGAAGTGAGCACCTGACTGCAGAATGATGCAAAGGGGAGGGGGAACACCGTGAGATCAGATGCAGCAAATTTTTAATTGCAAAGGGTATGCCACGTGCTTAAATTATGAGTTACGTCCCTTATATAGGCTTAGAAAATGTTGATGTAGGTTGGGTAGGTCTGAAGAATGGAGCGGGAACAAATTGTAGTGGGAAGACAAGAAACTTTAAGGGTGGAAAGTTCAGAGTGCTAATCCCAGGTAGTTGTGGTAGGCCAATGTTTGGAAGGAAGAAGTTGGGAAGCAGAATGGGCTTCAAATAGCGGCAACGTTTTAGACCTAAGAAGGGCTTATGTAGACGGTTAGATGTGAATCTCAAGGGGCTGTGATGTGTCTCAATTGAATGCTTTGTCTCAAGATATGCTTAGTAAGTGGCGAAACCTTTTTGCTATACTGGGTCATCAGTGGGAGGTGGGAAGATTGACAGATGACAAATGACTTAGCTCATTTCTGCATTATGAATGGCCGATCTTGGGAACATTGGAAGGACGCCTCTGCTGAGGAAAACTTTTTTAAGGGAAGGAACATGGAGACATATATATCGGGAAGTGTAATAATCTAGATGTAGAAATTCTACATCATACTTTTTCAAGGAAGCAGTTCTTGGGGAAAACAACGAAAGCAACTGTTCCTTAGTGGCTAAAGGGAGAGTTGATGTCGAATGTAGAGCAATACTATAACTTTTGTGATTAGTTTTCGCAACAGTAGGGAATTGCAGTACACAAAGTTCTCTATCACTGTAATAAGGGAGGAAAGGGGTGAGAAGTTAAAGCCAATGGAGTTTCAGTCCAAGGTTAGTAAATATTCTAGAAGCCTGTTTGTCTTCTAAATTTGGTAATGAGACTGAGGTGTCAGTTTGGGTTATAAAAAGGGTTACAGGATTTAGCCAATTTCATAGGATTCCTTTATATATTTGAGAATCATACTATGAAGTAGCATCTATTGAAGCAAAGCAAGGCCTTGGATGGATGAAACTGTGCAAGGAGTGGGGAAAGCAAAGCAAGAAGTTGAACGGAGTTAAAAGAATTTGATTAGCTTCATTACTTGTGATGATAGAGGTAGTGGGGCTAGAGTGGAAGTTGTGTTTGTAGTAACTTGGTTGTCAGCGACAGTTAGAAGTGAGTTTTGTATTGGCCAACCCTTATTTTTTTTGTTAAGTATATGATCTTTGTGATCTCCATGGAAGCTTGACTTGATGTAGAGGTTCTTTGCTTATGTTTTGCTCTTGTGTACTGATTGGTGCCATCTTTGCACCTTCTTTTATCAAATTCTCATTACTTATCAAAATTAAGAAATAGAAAATGAAAAAGGTGCTTTGAAGATGTAAACAGAGTCCTAGAGCTTCATAAATGTTTTTACAATATGCCTTCAGTAGTTGTGCTGTTAGCATCATTAGTAAGATGAGCCCCTACCCAAATATCTGAGGAAATCACTTGCTTTGTTGAGAGTTCCCATATCATGCCAAAGTCATGTAGTTGCTACAAGTTTCACGAGCAAATTGATTTGGCCAATAGTGACCCCAGCCATCCATTTTAGATTTTGTTATTTATAAATGAATTCTTTTACTAAATTCAGTTGAATTATGTGTGCGTTTGTCGTGAAAAAGATTGCACCTTGATATGCACTTCGACTGTTCAATGCCTTGCATTGTCCCCATTTTCTCTAAGTTTGGTGTTCAAACTGGGTGTTGAGGAAACCTCCGTTCCTAGCCAGCCCTTCCGAGTGAGCCTTCCCAGATGACAGTTTTTAAATTTTAGTCCTTTCATAATCAGCAAGTCAGTGGTATGTCAAATTCTGAGGAAGATGCAAGGTAGAGGTGTCTTGGGATGCAATTGTGTGTCTTTAGTGGTAAAAGAAATCTATCCTATTTACCAGGAAAAAAAAAAAACCTTTTTTCACTGGCTTTTGTTAGGAATATTTTCCTTCGAAGTGCAGTTGCGAGAAAGATCAACAATTGTATTATGTCTAAATTTGTGAGTTATGTACTTTGACCTTTTCTACTAGACTGCTTTCAGTTTGATTAATGCAGATCCTGATAGGCCCAAAAACGACAAAGCATCCATTCTTAATGACACGGTCCAAATTGTGAAGGATTTGACAGCTCAAGTCAACAGACTAAAAACTGAATCCGCTACACTGACTGAAGAATCTCGTGAGGTGATTTTTCTTTTAAACAATTCAGCAACGCAGTGAGGATCATTGAACATGGAGTAGTATTTTAATATTCCTTTCTATTTGAAAGCAGTTGACCCAGGAGAAGAATGATCTAAGAGAAGAAAAGGCGGCTCTTAAGTCTGAGATAGAGAACCTTAACACTCAGTATCAGCAGAGACTCAGAGCTACATTTCCATGGGGTGCTATTGATCATTCAGTTGTAATGCACCCTCCTTCATATCCCTTGCCAGTACCGATGTCAATGCCAATACCTCCTGGTCCAATCCCCATGCATCCATCTTTGCAGCCATACCCCTTCTTTGCGAATCAAAATCATGGTGTTATTCATAACCCGTGTCCGACTTTTGTTCCATATGTAACTCCTAATCCCATGATTGAACAACCCACACAGTATGTATCTCCACCTATGCAGCCAAGTACTAGGTCACATATTTCAAGCAAACAAGATTCAAGAAACAAATCATCTCATCATCAAGGGGAAGGTGATACAGATAAAAGTGAGGCCTCTAATGATGTTACGACTGATTTGGAGCTCAAGACACCTGGATCCACAGCAGATGAGGTCAGTTGTGGCCTTGTTGGTAAATTGTAAGGCAATCTTGTCAAAAAAATCGTCACATTATCATGTGGTTGGAAGTTCAATAAAGAACAGTATGATGTTAAAAATACAGGCTGATGGTAAAAGTTGATGCTTAACCTCACAAAATGGCGACTCCAGCAATTTATTTAGATGGTGGTATTCATAAGCCTAAATCCTGTCTGTTGCATAAGAAAATTGACTTGTAAACTATTGAACAATTGATAATTTATATCGAAAAATTTGCATACCACAAACTTTATTAAACTTCTCAATAATAAGTAGAAGGAACCAAAGACGTTTCGTAATGTTATGGACTGAGCTTGCTTCTCTGAAGTTGGGAAATCTAACTATAGGATGCAGTTTTCATTTCTGGATCCACCACAGGTTAATGTTTTTGAATTTTGACCAACGATAATATGGTCCCAAGATAATAGTAATTATCGTTTTCCTATGGGTCAGCAGCTTACTCCACAATTTAGTGGATACCATGTTAGGGTTTAAAATCAACTATGCCGCATGTACCTAGGGTGAAGAGGGAAAAAAGTACAGTTAAAAGAAAAGATAACGGGAATGACTAAGAAGTTCAATGTGCAATGGCTTTGCTTGATTTGTTGGACTCCGTATCCTATTTGCAGGATTCTTCAACAGGGCAAAGAAAATCCAAGAAATCGCTGAGGAAGGAAAGTAGCCTCACAGATGTAAGCTCGTCGAGTAGGTGTTCTTCGTCTCGCAGCGTACAGGATAGCTCTTCGAATAGCGTAGTTGGTGAAGGGAAGACTGATGATTGAAGATGAGCAAAATGAGAAAATCCAGGTCATTCCTTTTTTTCCCTACACATTTGTTAGTGATTTCCTATTGCGAGCAAACCTCCAAGGTGGCAGAATACTCGTGCTGTATTGTCAATGGAATTTGGCATCTTCAAGGTACCTAGAAGTTAGGCTGCGAGGTTAGCGGCTAGGGTCTATTCTTCTTCTTTGTCATTTACAGCTCCAGAAATGCTTGGAGTTGTCTTAAATGGTAGTCCAGATTCAAACTATAGTTGCAGCAAGGTAAATGGTTTAGGGTTAGTTTTTATGTTTTCCAACGCGCGTCATTTTATGTAGTTATATCAGTTGATAGTAAGATGGAGAGGAAATTGGGACCCTTTTCGTATAAAGACTTCTTTACTTGTATCGTTAGATGCTGTATCTCTTTCATAAACTTTGCATCAATTTCTCGTAGTTCTTCCTAAATGGTAATTTTGATTTTTGACATAGATGATCCCCAGATTGCTGATATTGAGCTAGTACATGAGTAAATATACGAGGTTTAAGTTGAGCATTCCTTCATTTCAATCAAGCAATGATTTTCTTTCGTTCTGTTAACAGATAAACGCATTACCTGAAGAATCACACTCATCCTTTCTTCTTTAGGCTTTCTACGAGATAAGATTCTGACCATGCATAGATATGTGTCCAAAACTGTTCGATGTATGTGGGGTTATTATTATTTCATGAACTCCACGCATACCAAACGATTTGCATATAAAAATCTCTGTGCTCAGAATTGTTCATAAACCTTGGATAGTTATATCATCATAATGAGTCTTCGTTTCATGAGTAAATACTTCACTTAACTAGCCATTACCTAGCAATCAGTTAAAAATGTAATTAGATCAGTGGGAAGCTGTATTGAGCGAAGGGAGGACTTGGTGCGAGATTTGAGAATGTTTTCTGAGAAATCTTTCGGGATCAAAGAATTTTCCATTCTGGTTGAAGATCACAGGTTCGAGTTAGGATTTATGCAAACAATCACTTTGATCCTTCTCGGTATGCAACATATGCAACGATTTAGTGCTATACAAGCTATAGTGCAGAGGCGCATTACAGCTCCCCGAAGCCGAAAAGCAAAAGCAACTACAGGGTGCAACATTTGCTTTTGTTCTTGTTTCCCCTACCACTCCCATAAAGACAATCCAAGTTCTTTTGTCCATAAGGATAGGAAAAAAAAAGTTAAATCTATCGAATATCTTTAGTTAAATATACTATAATTTTAATTTGAACAAATGAAATATTTATTTTTTCAAAACAAATATACTCAAATTGTGTGACTTTGGTATCCAATTTATTCGAGATTTTTGTAAAATGACCTTGTTTAAAGTGTAGGTGGTTTACAACGAACGACTCGAATATTAATATGAAAAAAAATAAAAAAGCATTTTGTTGCAGAAGACTAGTCAAGAGTTTAGATTAAATGACTTCCTAATTAAAAGTAATATTTATTATTTAATACTTCGTAATAGTCTTATAAATTTTCGTTATACTTTTTATGTTTTTTCATTCTTCTCGACAAAGAGAATTAAAAACATAAAAATATGAAATGAAATTTAAAAAATGAACACTAAAAACAATAAGACAATTAAAAATTGCTCTTTTTGAACTTTTTCTGTCTTTGGAACATTTTTTTTAGGAATTTTTATAATAAATTTTTACTCTATACATTATTTTTCTTGGTTAATCAAAAGAATTTGACACAATTTCTTTAAAAATAAAAAACAACAGCAAAAAAAATAGTGACACGTACGAAGTACGAACAGACAAAAAAAAGCTAAGGAAGTCTAATTTTTGGTGCACGTGGATCTACGTTTGCTAAAAATATTACGGGGCGTGGAATTCACGCACTCCAAACATGCGTGAATGTCCTCATCGCTTGGAAGTTTGTAACAACCGATTACCATATGACGCAACGCCACATGTTCAGCTAAAATCTCACAACTGATAGTAGCAGCAGAGAGAGGAAAGAGAGAGGAGAGAGAGAGAGTTGCCAGTAGTTCCCGCTGAAGTTGAGCCAACAATGGCAGTGGCCTCCACATCTCTCGCTTCCCAAATTTCAGGCCCCAAATCCGCTGCACCGTACTCCCCTCACTTCTCCGGACTGCGTCAATCATGCTCCAAGCTCGACTCCACACTTTCTCTCTCTTCATCTACTCTCTCTCTCTTCCAGCACGTCGATTCCCGTCTCCGCTTCTCCTCTTCTAGAAAAAGTTGCGGACGCGTCGTAGCCATGGCTGGCTCCGGAAAGGTAGTCTCTTCCTCTTCCCTCCATTCAATTTTTTTTCTAGATCCAACTTCGATTCGCAGGATGTTAAATAGTATGATCAATCTGTTCGTGGTGATTGCATTGTTCGATTGACTACTATATTATGATTACACAAGTTGTTTTAGATATTTCATTTCCCCCCCTTTACCAATAAAAAACTCCCACATATCCCATCCCCTCTAATCTTCAAGTTTTTGTATTGTGGCTTCGACCTTAGGAGTTACTATACTTTTGTCTAAGTTTATGCGCCCACACACCGCTGGTATTGAGTATATTGATAGTGACTTGTAAAGGAGAGCAATACATACTTAATATATACGCCACAGTATTGGCGACCCTTAGGATTTAAATAAGGAATTGGCTTCTTGTGAAATTATGAACTTCTAACTCAACATGAGTTAAATTCATATTTCAATGAGTTAGAATTTACACCGCTATAGAATTATAATTGCTTAGTGATTGTGGAAAGGCCTGATCAATGTAGATTGTTCAAGTTACAATAATATCAATTCTTTAGGAATTTCTTTGTGGATTTTTCTCCTCGATATGTATTTGAGCTTGTGGCTTGCTTAGATAGGAAAATAAACATGCAGCCCTAATCTGACTAGACAAGAAATGAAGAAAGACGCCAGAATTTAAAGGAAATTATCTCAAATGAATTAGGTGCACTCCTGCAGGAGCTATTTCCAACTAATTTTATTTAGCTTACACCTTTTAAACCTGATTGGTGGTGTAGTGTCACCGGTCACCACACATTGTTTAATTGAGGCGTGCCTTTTTCCTCCACTGCAGGAGCTCCAGAAGCTCTGGCTGTTGGATTGTCCTCAATTGCCTAAATGCCTAGTTGATCAGTTATGAGAGAAGCAATCTTTAGTCAATATTAAACATAAAAATTATTTAACTGAGGAGTTTTTGCAGTGACGCATTTGATTGCAGTCTCTGCATTCCTCTTTTTTTTATTTTTATTTTTTATTTCACATCAGGATACTTTTCCTCTGCTTTTTCAACAAAATGGGTGTTAACTATATCCATGAGTGGCCCATGTTAATATTTGAGATGTTCCCTTCTCTTTTGAATTTGATTGCCTAAATTAAGCTTGAGTGGACTCTCTCGCCTTGTTTACCTTTCTCTTGGATACCTGATATATTTGATTATCCTCCTTCCGTTCTGTTACTTCAAGCACCAGATGGTCTGGCATCCTTGAAGCTTGAAGTAGTAGTGTTGGTGCGATCAACATGCTCGTGAACTGATAAAAGCTTCTCCATAATGTAATCTCATTATGTCATATCTGTGGAAAACTACTTCCTTAGATTATTGCATTAGTAGTGCACCCATAATTTTAATTGCCTGCGAGTTTCATTCCTCCCGTTGAATACTAGTAACCCACACACAATTTCTCTATTCAAGGAAGTTTTACACCAGTTCCTTGATGTCTTTATACTGTAAGACCTTGAGGCTTATAATATGCTGTGGAGAATTCTTTAAATGGCACACTGCGACATGTTTTTCCATTGCACCATTACCATGCCTTCCTTCTATTCTTTTCGTTGTGTTCACTATTTTGGTTAACATTGTTCTTTGCATCCATGAACTACAACGTCATATCTTATCCCATAAAGCCCGTGGCCCTTCAGTCTGTTGATTTCATAATATCTTCGAATTATATTGTTCAAAATCTGATTTTCTGCCTTTTTTTCTTGCAGTTTTTTGTTGGTGGCAACTGGAAGTGTGTAAGTATCTTCTCATTTTTATCATAAAATAAAATGTCTATATATCATCTAGTGTTATAATTCTTACAAATTTTTATTTTCTTCAGAATTGTATACTTCTTGATATTAGTCGTGCATATATTCAGGGTTATATTTCAAACCACACCTGAAACTTTTGAATATCATGATATTAGTTGTGCGTGTATTCCAATGTTTCTTTCGCATACATTGTACAAAGTACAAGCTACGTTTTTACCTCTTTATATTTAATATGCTGTTGGGCATTGTAGAAAGTACAGTTACTTTCATTCCTTGACTTTTGATTGTAAAGACTTATGCTTATTCTTCAAATTTTGTTTAGAATGGGACAAAAGAGTCTATCAGTAAGCTTGTCTCAGACTTGAACAGCGCAAAGTTGGAGCCTGATGTCGGTGAGCCAGTGTTCCTATTCCCTATAGTATCTTATTCTCATCCCATATACTCATTATATATTCGGCATACATATTTATTTATTTGTTCCTGCATATGCTTCGGTTACGAGGCAAGCATCTCACAGGGGCTAAGTTTTGGTTCTTTAATGTTCATATAGCCTTCAATGACAGTTTCAAAACTTCTGTTTCTGAAGAATTTATGCTTAGCCTTCAACTAAGCATAAATTCTTGTACCATCTTAAAATTAGAGGTTGGATTGGGGACTTCAGAGAACTTGGTTATTTACCTTGCTGATGTTTCATGAAATTACATAACAATAGTATGTGGAGTAAGGAGCCTAGGAATTGAAATGTAGCTCAACCGCAGTATCTAATAATCTACTCTCAATTCTATTGGATCCTGCAGATATTGTTGTTGCACCACCTTTTGTATACATCGACCAGGTAAAGAATTCATTGACAGATCGAATTGAGATAGCAGCTCAAAATTCTTGGATAGGGAAAGGTGGAGCTTTTACAGGAGAAATCAGGTTAGTGCATTCATTCTTGATGAGCTGAAAGGATTGGTTGCACTCGACATGCTATGTTTCACTTTAGCCAGTAAATAGTCTTCTTTGGTGTAAGGCTTACGTGAGTCAAAGTTCAGAGAATCTTTAGTATTGCCTGCCTTTATAATGAAAGTCAATCCGACTAATGTATTTTGCTTTTCTCTAAAAGGTATATTGTTGGTTTGGGCACCCACATTCTTAGGAGTTTAAGTTGAATATGCTTTAGAAAGAAGCCAGCTTGTGTGGTTTCATTTTCCTTTGTCTTTTGTTCTGTGTTGTGTACTTAGGAACTCAACAATGGTCCGTGGCCTTTCATGGCACGGTTGTTTTCATTGTTTGATTCCATTTGAATCAGAGGCTGCACTGCTGCAGAAGACAGAAACAAATGCGGTGTATTATATTGGCTATCTTATAATTTCAGACAATAACTGAGTTCACTTTTCTGTTTACAGTGTGGAACAATTGAAAGATATTGGCTGCAAGTGGGTAGTGCTGGGACATTCTGAGAGAAGACACGTTATTGGAGAAGACGACCCGGTAAGAGTTTATCAAATGTTTGGAAATTGAATTGTCAGCAGATTTTGTCATGGGGTAACTAGTTGTATTTCATGACATTGATGCCATATATTCGTGACTTGACTGGTGCACCTTCACCTTCAGTTTATAGGAAAGAAGGCTGCTTATGCTCTGAGCCAGGGTCTTGGAGTTATAGCCTGCATTGGAGAACTGTTAAAGGAGAGAGAAGAAGGAAAAACTTTTGATGTTTGTTCTCAGCAACTGAAGGCTTTTGCTGGTAAACTTAATTATTCGTGTTTTCTTTTCTCAAAATTTTTATTGGATCTTTTTTGTGAACAAGAAGCATTTCTGCATCTTTTCTCCATGTGAATGACATCCATTATATGCAGATGCTGTGCCCAGTTGGGATAAGGTTGTAATTGCATATGAGCCTGTATGGGCAATCGGAACTGGTAAAGTAGCCACACCCCAGCAAGCTCAGGACGTACATGTGGCTGTTCGTGATTGGCTAAGAAAGAATGTTTCAGCAGAAGTTGCTTCTAAGACACGTATTATCTATGGAGGTATTCCTCTTTTGTTCATTTTGCCTTTACTTTTATTTGCTAATTATTTCGTCAGTTTTTTGAGTTTGTTGTGCATCATTTGGCCGTATACTACCAGATACAAATAAAAATTCCACACATTTCATTTGAAGCATCCGTGTCATAATTTGCTCTATGAAGGTGATATGAAATCCACCTGTATATTATTACTTGTGCAAAGGGTTGAGGCAAATCTGCTTATACTTGAAGAAGTTGACCCAGGTTAAGATGTGGATTACTATGCTACAAATGATGCAGTTTTGTTTGTTTTAGAGTCTAAATGTCCCAAGACTAGGAGATATAGATTTAGTAGTTTTGGCTGTAATAACCAGTCAGAATCCAAAACTCTTCTGCAGGATCTGTGAATGGTGGCAACAGTGCTGAGCTTGCAAAACAAGAAGATATCGATGGATTCCTTGTAGGTGGTGCTTCATTAAAGGTATACATGTCAGCAATCTTTTTACAAAACAAATATTTTAATTCTCAACCATTGTATTAGTCTTTCTGTGTTGATTTGAATAGTAATAAATTCAGAAGAGTATCTATAAATTGGGTATTGGACACATCAGCCAGATGCCTTTTTAAAATGCCGTAGTTCATTGCATTCAGAATTGCATCGACTAAAGTGCAAACAAAATCCTCAAGACATGTGATCCACTCTTTTTGAAATTCCACCTTAGAGAGCAAATTTGTTCTTTCAATTTTTATTTCTTTATGGTTGCATCAGGAGGGTTGCGGTAGCACATTGCGTAGATGTGCTAATGTAGCATGTATATGTATGCCACGCATAGTACAACAGTCTACATGTTTTACTGTCACTATCTTTTGAAATATAAATAGAAAAATTTACAAGATAGTGATAACCATAATGCTTTTGATGCTTGAATTGATTAGTGACAAGCTGAAGAGTTATAACTTATATCCTTGTTCGTAGGAGAAATTGGAAAATATGTGCGATCCTTCAGTTGCCAAATAGTTTTTTTGGGGTATCATCGTGATTGTAAGTTGAAATTTGTATGCTGCAGGGGCCTGAGTTTGCGACCATTGTCAATTCTGTGACTTCCAAGAAGATTGCTGCTTGATCATCCATCGTCGCACCAAAACAAATAAATGGCTCAGGAAATCACCTTTGTGTTTGATTGATCGCTTGACAAAGCATAGCAGGTAGTTCGGTTTGGTGGGATTTTTGTTGTTTTACATTTTTGCTTAAAGAAAGAAAAAGTTTACTTGGCATTTGTTCGATCTCGATTAAGGTATTAACTATCTGAACTTAAAGGCTTATACCACATATTTTGAGGGCTCAGAAACATGGTTTGTGCTGTTTTTTAACATACATTCTCCCACTTGTCTTGGTCTATGGTTGGCGGTTCGATGGGATGCTCGTCTGTTTGGATTCTATCTTGAGCTTGTTGATCATTCTGGTGAGCTAGTAGTAGTTTTCAGATAAGGGTTTACTTGTGCGTTGGAACTCTTCGATAGGATTGGGAGATGGTGATGTGCACTACAACGTTGTAGTACGATAAAATGACGTAGTTTTGTTCACATTTAAAGCTGTTTGTAGACTTTCTAGACTAATGTTAACCTAATTAAGCTCTAAATAGTTTTAAATAGAAACAAAATCACGTTGTTCTTGTGGTGGTGCAAATATTCCCTCGTCTAAACCTCTCCAAGATCTTGTGCAATGAACATCTAATTAGCGCCAACGGATTGTCTCCAACCTAATGACACTCCGATACTAAAGTCAGAAAACTAAGAGATCAAAGTACAATTGTAATTTCACAATGAATAACAGCGTACCTGATTAATATCTTACGATCTCTTATTTATAAGATCTCTTATTTATAAGACATTGAGTGTCCATTTTTGGTAATCAAATCTTGGAAAATCTTCCCTTATTTAATGATATCAAATCTCAATCCTTCCATGTGAGGTAACCTTCCAAACATGGCACATTCTCAATCTTGGCTACTGCCTAAACTTGCACTTTTCTAATTGGGACATGTCATTCTAGAAGATTTACACCTCCTTAGCTACGGGCCAATGGGTCCGCATTTGGCAATGCCAATGTCCTCATTGTGATAAGCTCGTTCCGCTCTCCTTGGCCGAAACTCATGATGCCGAAATCAGACTGATATCATTACGCCGACTTGTCTAGAGAAGGCCCGTTCGGCAACACGTCGGTCCAAGCCCCACGCTGTTGACACGGTACATATTCCTCTACCTAGTCTAATTCTCATTTAACTAAGGATGATTTGACCTTGTATTTCGGTCTTCCATAGTTTTGCTGCAGTACAATATTGTAGCACTAAAATACATCTGAACGCCCTTCGACATGGGGCTGCATTGTATGGTAAAATCTTTCCAATATTTGGTCTTTCTTTTGTCAATGGGGCTTCATGTTGATCTTTCAAATATTTGGTCTTTTCTTTAGTCAGTGAGGCTTTATGCTGGTTCTTACGAACATACATTCCCACGCAAATAAGCTTTTTTGTTGTGGTGTATACAAAAATATTGTTTGCCGAATCTTCAACCGATGCTTTTAAAGAGTTAAATTATTCGCACGAATAAATTAACTCTTCAATAGGATCGGCATGTTGTTCGGAATACCATTTCCTACGAATAGTATTGTTGTGGCGTATATCTCCTTTGTCCTCTATTCACGTGCATAGATCTCTTTGTGTGGAAAGATTTGAGAGTCCGCTCGAGTTTAGACTATATTAAACTAATTTATTTTACGATTGACTTTTGTTAGTGATTTTTTTAAATATTTGGCCGAAATATTTGAAAGAATTAAAAATATAAAGAATTTATGTTGAAAAGAAAAAAATATTAAAATTATTTATAATTGACTTATTTGTATTTTAGTGAATTTTTAAAAAAAATTTCGTCAAGTTGAAGCATAAAAGTAAAAACTTTAATTCAAAATTAACAAAAAAATCAGAAAAAATTAAAATAGGCAGTAGGACTTAAACATTTATTGGGTTTTTATTTGTACGGAAATATCAGTATTAAGAAATAAGCTTAATTTCTTATTCAAGACACGAGAAAATCTCTTTCTCACTTTAGGGTATTATAGCGACATGAATATAAATCACAACGTAAATTTCACTTCGTATTTGTGAAATTTTTTATAACTTTTCAGTCACAAAGAACACTATCAGGGCATAGTCACTTTGAGGGGTGGCGGCTGGTGTCACCACTAATTTTTAAAAAAAAATAAATTATGTTCTTATTTTTTAACGTCTAAATGTCTTTTATTTAGTAACATAATTACGTATATTCTAAACCCCTTTTTCTACTACACATTTGTATGAAACTTTTATTCATATCATATGTGGTAAAAAAATGCCTGGATACTACGTTTGCAGTGCTCATGAGGCACCCATAATTTCTTTTATTTATCTTAATTAAGAAATCCAAAATACATATGAGAGAGATTGAGACGAGA
>JABCMJ010045143.1:0-13848 GCA_014822125.1 Arbutus unedo | reverse complement strand
CTTATGTGTGTAGAACTGTAATTAGATTATAATTATAATTTATTTCTCTACGTAAAATAAAAATAGAATTAATTAGAGATCTAGTTAAATTAAAACTCGTTTTGCTTGTATAAATAGTATGCTTGATGAATAGAAAAGAATTCTGGTTTTATTAAATTTGACAGGATATAAGAGTAGGACGAAAAATCCTAAGTTGTCACCCACCACCATCATCGCCGAAATTTAGTGGCTCCCGTGGTTGTGTTCGTTTTTTTCCTTTGTGGTTGAAGCGTTGTTGTTCTACTATATCGTTACCTCCCATTACAATTCAACTGCTCAATCCCGTAGTTCTGGTGTTTTTTCGGGTAGCCCAATTTTTACGGACAGCACTATTCATCGCGCACGCATTGTTCACTCGCACTGTTCATCGCACGGGTACTATTCACAGCGCGCATTGTTGCTGTTTCTGCTCAATTTCTGAGCGTTTCTGCTCGTTATTGCTCAGTTCCTGCGTGTTATGCTCAGTTTCTATGCATTTCTGCGCTATGTTCGCTCGTTTTTGCACTATTTTCGCACGTTTTTGCACTGTTTATTGTGTTGTTTCTGTTTTTTTTGTACGATCTGCCACTTGCGATCTGCTGTTTTCTTGGAACTATTGTTCTTCGCCTGCGTTCTCAGTTTATTTGGTCGCTATTTTTTTCAGCTTGTTGGGTATCCCTCTTCTGCATTGCAGTATGGGCCTATACCAGACAAACCAATGGGCCTATTAATTGTGAGTCCATCCGGTGTGATTATTGCCATAATATCGGCCATACCATGAATTTTTGTTGGAAGTTACATGGTCGCTCCTCTCGTGGGCGCAAAGGCGGAGTTAGTAGTCGTGGTCATAGTTTCGGTCGTTCTGATCATGTTGGTGATTTTTCTCAAGAAAAAATACACGCTCTCTGGCGTCTTATGGCTCAGACTGATTCTCCATCTGCTATAGCTTTTGTTTCCACAGCCGCCTCTACTTCATTCTATTTTGCTCACATAGGTATCCCAATACGTGCATTTACTGTCTCTTCAGCTGTTCCTTGAATTATAGATTTCGGTGCTTCCGATCATATGACAAGTTGTTTCTTTGTGTTTGATTTTTACTCTACCTCTTCTAATAAAAATAAGATTAGAATAGCCGACGAGTCATTCTCTGCTATTTCAAGGAAAGATTCTATTTGCTATTCTCCCTCTTTATTTCTCTGTTCACTTTTACATATTCCAAATGTTTTCACTAATCTTTTGTCTGTTAGTAGTCTTACTCATTCTACAAATTGTTTCGTGACTTTTTTTCTACTCGTTATGTTTTTTAGGAACTGGATATGGAAAAGGTGATTGGTAGTGGGAAAACACATAGTGGACTCTATTTCTTGGACTTTGCCCCTCGTCCATCTCATTCACTCGTGTCATGTGACCTAGTTCTGCAAGTAAATGTGGCTTTAGCTATTTTTATGTTACATCAGTGGCACCATAGATTGTGTTATCCCTCTTTTGGAATCTTAGAGAAATTTTTTCCTAATTTAGTTAAACATTATTCTCGGAGTCAATTTTTTTGTGAAGCCTGTGAGTTTGAGAAACGTAAACGTTCTTTCTATGCACCTATTAATAAAATGAGTGATTGTCCGTTTGAGGTTATCCATTCTGATATTTGAGATCCTTCCCTTATTCCATATCTAAAAGGTTATCGGTGGTTTGTCACTTTTATTGACTATTATTGTGCCAATTGGGTTTATTTAATTAAGTTCAAAGGAAAATTCTTTTTATGCTATGGTATGTACTCAGTTTGACAAGCCGATCAAAATTCTCCGTAGTGACAATGACACTGAGTATATAGATATGAGTTTTTGGGCCTTCCTGGATGAAAATGATATTTTTTTCAGACAACTTGTGTTGACACTCTACAACAAAATGAAGTTGCCGAACGTAAAAACCGCCATCTTGTTGAGATCGCTCGCTCTCTTTTATTCACTATGAATATTCCTAAATTTTTATGAGTCAAAGCCATTTTAACTGCCACCTACCTTATAAACCGCTTATTTCCTAGTGTTCTTCTCTTCAAAACTCCTTTAGAGTGTCTCCTTAGTAGCTTCCATGTCACAACACTTCCTTTGCGGGTTTTTGGTTGTGTGTGCTTTGTTCATGCCCATCATCTCTCGGGTGGCAAGTTAGGTCCTAAAATTTACAAATATATTTTCATTGGGTACTCTCCTATCCAGAAGGGCTACAAATGTTATGAGTCTTGCTTTAAAACAATTTATGTCTCTATGAATATCACTTTTTGGGAGTACGAGTCATTTTACTCTCCTTCTTTTCCTTCTTTTCGGGTGGAGTCTAGACAGAAATAGATGTCTACCTGGTATAATTTTATTGAGGGGGAGCCACCTTTCTATAACCATAGTGACCATAATGAAGGGGATTTTATATCTAACCATAATGAGGGTGAGTCTATATCTAATTATAATGAGGGGAAGTCTATATCTGCTGAATGGGCAAGAACACATGAGATTGATGGTGATATGGAAAAACGGATACACCGACTACAAATGGCAAACTTAAAAACATACACTAGCCAGAAGAATAGAAAGTTCTCATGTGTGGTACAATCTTGTCCATCACAATTGTCTGCTCCAGTTCTAGACTCCTCGATTGACTCATCTGGTAATGATTATTCTCTCATTGAAACTCCTTCTATTAATTCTGATAATCTTCCTATTGCTTTTTAAAAAGATATTAGGTCATGTACTCAACATTCCATTTTTCAATTTGTTTCTTATGATCGTTTATCTCCTTCTTATCATGTTTTTGTTTCGTCTCTATTTTCTATATCTACTCCACAGAAATAGCAGGATGCACTAATGATACCTAAGTGAAAAAAAGATATGGTGGAAGAGATGGCAGTTTTGAAAAAGAATGGCACTTGGGAACTAGTATCACTTCTACGGGAAAGAAAGCAGTAGGATGCAGGTGAGTTTTCACTATTAAGTAGAATGCTGTCGGTACAGTTGAGAGATACAAAACGTGACTCGTTGCCAAAGGTTTTACTCAAATCTATGTTATTGACTATACGGAAACGTTTGCTACAGTAGCAAAGATGAACTCTGTACGAGCGATACTCTCTTGTGTAGCAAATTTGAATTGGTCTCTCTATCAGTTTGATGTGAATAATGCATTTTTTCATGGTGAGTTAGAAGATGAGGTATATATGGATATACCACTAGGTTTTTCTTCCTCTGACACAGAAGAAAAAGTATATAGGTTGAAGAAGGCTCTTTATGGGTTGAAATAGTCACCAAGAGCATGGTTTGGCAGATTTTCAAAAACTATGTTGTAATTCGGATAAACAAAGTTATGCCGACCGCAACTATGTTTATCAAAGGAGGTGCTGGTAAGATCGATGTTCTTATTGTTTATGTTAATAATATAATAATGACGGGCAATGATATGGATGAGATTCTTAGCCTCAAGTCTAGCCTAGCTCAAGAATTCGAGATTAAAGATTAAAGATTTGGGATGACTACGGTACTTTCTGGGAATGAAAATGGCAAGGTTTAATCGGGGTATTTTTATCTCTTAACGGAAGTACATCATTGATCTATTGGAAAAAACAAATATGTTAGGTTATAGATTTGCAACTTCTTCTATTGAGACAAATCATCAACTCAGTGGAGACTCGGGAGAACGCATTGATAAAAACAGATATCAACGACTAGTGAGTCAACTAATATACTTAGTCTCACACTCGACCAGATGTTTCTTATGCAATTAGCATTGTTAGTCAATACATGCATGATCTTTGTGTTTCACACTTGGATGCAGTTTATCGTATTTTGAAGTATCTCAAATCAGCTCCAAGAAAAGCGATCTTGTTTTCTAATCATGGTCACTTATGGTTGGAGGCATTTACTGATGCCAACTGGGTTGCTTCTATGGATGATATATGTTTTACTTCTGGCTACTGTATTCTCCTTAGGGAAAATTTGGTTACTTAGCGGTATAAGAAGCAATCAGTGGTCACCAAGTCTAGCGCAAAAGCTGAGTATAAAGTTATGACTCATGGCATCTGTGAGCTTTTGTGGCTCCAAATCTTTTTACGTGATTTAGAAATATTTAATAATGGCCCGATGAAACTCTACTATGACAACAAAATTGCCAACAACATTGCTCATAACCGTATTTAACATGACAGAACGAAACATATTGAGATTGACAGACACTTTATTAAGAAAAAAACTCAGTGATGGGTCAATATGTATGCCCTTTGTGAAATCTAAATATCACGAAAAGACTGAGTAGCAAGAATTTTCACCCCACTGTGGTCAAATTGGGCCTGATTGATATTTTCACACCAACTTAAGTGAGAGTCTTAAAAGTCTTATGTGTGTAGAACTGTAATTAGATTAGGATTATGATATATTTTCCTATGTAAAATAGAAGTAGAATTAGTTAGATATCTAATTAAATTAGGATTCGTTTTGCTTGTATAAATAGTACGTTTGATGAATAGAAAAGAATTTTGATTTTATTAAATCTAACACAAATCCTCAGTATGTACTGCATAGCATCAAAAGGCACATTAAAAATGTCAAAAAACATTTGCTCAGGAGGATCGTCACAAAATGTTACAAGTTTTTCAAAAAGGTGAACTAATTTCTATGGGCATCCAATAGCCCATGGTGTGGACAAGAAAATCTGCTAACTATGAAGCATGGATACCAGTAAAGGATATGGATACACTAATACGATAAAATCTTTAAAAAAATAGGATACGGGTACGATTAGAATACGTTTATATTAAAATATAATTTTACAAGTATTGTGGCAAATTGTTGTATTTTTCTTATGCTATTTTTAAGTTTACATGGTTAATCAACTTACTAGTTTAATTGTTAAAATCCAAGTATATAAAACACGCATCACACAATAAGGATATATTAAGCATACAACAAAATTGATGATATTGTTTCATTTTACTATTTTTTTTGCTCAGAGTAAGTAAAATATTAAAATAATTATACTTTCCTTTACTCTAATCAACTTGACTCTAATATTATGTGAGAATGTATCCGATACGTCAAAAATAAATAAATATTGGGGATACTTTTGAAATATGTATCTTTTTCTCTTTGAGTATCCGGCGACCGGCATCTGATATGGATACAATACGGGTATGATTCTCATCGAGATGTATCCGTGTTTCATGGCCTTCTACTCTTCCTGCACCCAAAGAATAAAAATAAAAATAAAAAGTAGAGAAAGAAAGATATATACGTAGAATGTAGATAGATAGTAAAGGCTGGGTTCAAACTATGCCACTACACCAAGTGATATGAAACTTATTTACATGATTCTCCTTTCTCCGCTCTATAATGGAGGCCATATATGTGGAGCTTGACATAGGCCTTTGATCCACTGACCCTTGATATTCTTCCTGTTGAGAAAAGAAGTAAAGGTATGCAAATGCAGGTGAAGCATGGCAAGGGTGTAGAGGAAATTGTTAACCATGTTTTAGAGGCTTGGGAAGTAGCAACAGGAAAGAAGAGACACTGAACCGTCTTTTCCCAGACCGACCTTCGTTGGCTCTGATTGTTGTGCCCTTTGTGCCTGCATTTAGCAATAAAAATGGCTATCTTAGTTGAACCTCTCTGTGTTGATCCAGTGGATTCTTGATTTTGGCAGTTTATGAATGTTTTGTAGCCATTGAATCAGCGCAAAAAGCATGGATGAGGATTCCGAGGGGCCTTCTGCCATTGTAACTTGGAAAAATTACTCCTGCAACTAAACTTCTGCTTAGGAAACTCTGTTTTTTTCCCCCTCTTAAGTTTTTAGTTTTACAAGTACTGTTTTTTAGAAACTTGATTGATGGTCTTAATGGAAAAAAAAAAAAAATTATTTCATGATCAAATTTTGAGCTTGCTTGGTTATGTGCTTTAAGGTTTTCTTGTTCTGCTGTTAGCTTTTTCTTGAATCTTTTGACTTACCTTATTATAGAATCATCATACCAAGGGTGAATTGGCACAAGTGAGTGATTTTCACACTACTTTGGTTCAAGAACCCTCTTATCTTTAGTAAAGTTACAAAGCAACCACTTCTGTCAATAATGTGATGGGTTCTTTTGGGCATGCCTACCATGGGTGGCTATAATATAAGGCCTCGTTTGGTAGTCAGAGAAAAGCATTGGAATTGTGTAGGCATAATTGCGATCATATTTGTTTTGATTGAGGAGTAAAGGGGGATTAATTTGATAATTTATGAATTAGGATTGAATATGACTGATTGTGAAACACAAGCTATAGATTATGATTTGAGCAGCCCATAAAGTTCGTTTAAGTTTTGTTATCATTATAAATCATTTTGTTCTTGAAGTCAAAATTTTGCATTGTCTTTCTTGGTTATGGTGATGCCAATGTCTTGCTCAGTAAAAACTTTGTAGCAAGACCTTCTCTGTGTTAGACACTATTTCGATGCCATTTATATCAATTGAAAGACTGAAAAGGAGACTTCACTTTTGCACTGCACAAATAATAGCAAAATTATTTGATAATTCATGTCTCCAATTAGTTTAGACGCGCATTGATTAATTTTTAAAGGATATATCTACCGTCCACTAATGGATGATCCAATGAAAGTCGAAGTAAAATCTTGTATGAAATGAACTTATAAATATTAATAACACCTAGAGAATTTTGAATTTAATACCTTAGGATAAAATAAATCTCTTAATTTCAAATGTTAATCACTAGGTCAACCCTAGAGCTATAAATAATAGCACATTCACGGATGTGGAAAACCGTAAGCTGTATAAAGAGGACAAGTCATTTTACAGACCAAATTTATGCAATGCACAACTCAAGGCACACTCACTAGTGTTGATTGCTAGAAAAAAATAGTTAAATAAATAATAACTGAAAAATCTAAATTTATGAAATAACAAATTACATACATTACATAAAACTAGAATTTAAAAATTATACGAAAATTGAAAAAATAGTAGATAATCAAACTAAGACCCTAGTAATATACAGTGTCCTCAAAATAAATTTACCACCTCACCAAAGGTGTAGGAGATTGTTGTCAACATTTGTCTCCCATGATACAATAATTTGCTACAAGCAATGTCACAGCAAATTAATTCGTGACACTCTCTTGCTCTTTTCGGAAAAGAATAACACAAAGAACACGAGAACTTTTGGAAATTATATTGAAACATGAAAACCAAGGGTTGTCAATTTATACATGTGCAAGGGGAGACTCTACATCTGCAATACGTTGACTTGCAAAATGAATTCGACCACCGACCATGGTTGATGGTTGGGATAAGCCTAAGAAAGCTGCCACAAATTACACACGGTGCACCAAAATCCATGCATTTGGAAATGTATGCCTTGAAAATTCATGAATTTGGAAATACATGCATCTGTGCGTTCCACCCACCACTCCTTGGGTTTGAGCCGTCCATGTTTACCTTAGACACTATTGCAGATATGCTTATATTAGAGATATCTTTGGAGAGATACTCCAGCTTTGTCATATTAGCCTGTGAAGCGTATTGGGCTTCCTTTGCTGCCGGTAGCGTTCAGAAGTAGGGTGTCCCATCTTATAGCAATTGAAGTTGTGCCATCAAGTTGAAATTTTGGCTTCTTGCCAACACCTCCTCTGGGTCCCAAACTTGGATCTTTTCTTACTACTAGAGCTCTGGCCATACTCTACCAAATTGGCCTTAGCAGTATAAGAGTTTCCCATCCTCTTGTCATGCATCATGTTATCCTCTTGAATACGGAGCTTGAGGATGAGATCTTCAATAGACATTTCCTTTTTGTTATGCTTGAGGTATCTCTTGAACTTCTTCAAGCATTCATAGCTTTTCAATCAGAGGTGCTGATTGGAAGGATTCACCCAGAAGCATTGCCTCGTAATGGATCTCTTGTAGGATTACTTGGAACTCTTGGGCTTGGCTCACCATTGCCGTAGAGTCCATCATAATAAAGTCTAGAAATTTATGAAAAAATTCTTGGATTCGACATCCTCAGTTCTATACTTTTTTATCCAAGGACTACTGCAGTTCCCTGAATGTGTTCTTGATGAAGTACACATTATACAGTGCATCCTACAAGCTGTTTAGAACATAGTTCCGACACAAAAAAATTCTATTGCTTCCAAGCATCCAACGCAACCAATACTTGCTTATCTTGCTCGTTCTCAACAATGACAAGAGCATCATCCACTAGGAACCTTGCAAGGCTCAATGCATTGAGGTAGAATAGCATTTTCTACTACCACCTCTTGAAATTCATTTCGGTTTCTCAACGCAGCTGACCAAAATCGAAGACAACGTTGTAAGGATCAGAGTTGCAACTGCTTACATCACAGGCTTGGGTTCACCATCAACATCGATAATCCATTGTCATTCATGTTTTCCAGTCTCAATTCCAATTGACATATGTTCTGAAAATAAAACTACCACAAATTAGTCAACACATTTATCAATTATTGAAACCAAGCTGAATAGACCAATTCCTAGTATTAGAGCAACTCCAACAGGCTCACTACTTGAGTCCTGTTGGTTGTTATAGCTATTCTTTCTCATTTTTTGTGCTTCAAGAGGCTAGCTATTTTTCCTTCTTCCAATATGACTGGCTACAAGTAACCAGTCTCCCTCCCATCGCTAAGTACGGATTCGTGCCCTCTTTCCAGTTCTCCACTCCTTCGCGCACTCTCTTCTCCTTTGGTTCTGGTTTTGTTTTCGGATTCGCGCACTCTCTTCTCCTTTGTTTTCTGGTTTTGTTTTTGGTTCTGTTGATTGCTATCTGGTAAGTGTTTCTGATGCAAAGATCCTTTGTTTCCAGATTCTTCGTCGCCCCACAAAGAAGCCTGGTTTGGGCTGGGACGTTGCTCCTTAGGCCCCAAAGGTAATTTCTTCTGTTCTCCATCCTGTGACCGAGCAAGAGAAATCAATTTCTAAAAGTCTCGGAAAGATCGAGAATAGGTAACAAGATTTGGTTAACTATTTTGTGATTTGTTATGCTTTTTAGCTTTAGTTGTCTTCAGTTTAAATTGATCTTCAACCTGATTTATGTATTCTGGGATTTATGTATCTTCAGTTTCTTAGCCTACATTTTTTTTTTTTTTTATCTTCTCATCCAGTAAGGATTTTGTTAATTGGGAAACTTGATGGATTTGTTGTCCTGACAATCATGAAAAGAATAGTAGGAGCCATATGGACTCATACAGAATAGTATGAGTTCTGATCTGTTTGTATTTTATGAATTCGAAATTGATTTGTGGTTGACTTGATACACAAGTCAATGGTGCTAGCAAACTGTTTGATGAAATGCCGGAAGATGGATCTGTTGGTGCATTTGGCTTTTGTCCTCACTTTTGGTCTATATAAATCCCACATTTGTGCTTGCAAAATGTTTTACGAGTTCGAAATGCCGGAATAAAGTAATTCTTTCTTAGTACTTGCTTCCTTGTTTCCTTGTGTTTGTTTTGAGTTTCTACTGCTTTCCCTCTACTGTCTTCGAACATGGAAATATAATGTAGGTAATATTGAATGACCCGTTCCTTGACAAACGATTGGAAGAGGGCAACTTTATACCATTGATGGATGAGTTTCTTGAAAATGCACGTCTTTTTATCTTTGAAATTTATTGCCGAATACATTAGCGCATTGACATGCTAATGTTCCTTCTTTATGTAGTTGAGAACCTTCGTTCATTTATAAACATTACAATCCTTTGGCTTTTTTGATTTTTGAGGGAGGGATGTAATATGTTCCAACTTCATTTCTGTAAATGTTACTGAATGAATCAAACTTCTATTCTTTCTCCCTTCTCTACCTGATGTTGAGAGAAAAGGTAATTAACTATTCTTGGTTCTTTTTGTTCGAAAGATGTGCAATATTGAGAC
The DNA here is from genome assembly GCA_014822125.1 of Arbutus unedo. Taxonomy (NCBI): domain Eukaryota; kingdom Viridiplantae; phylum Streptophyta; class Magnoliopsida; order Ericales; family Ericaceae; genus Arbutus; species Arbutus unedo. The sequence continues at coordinate 3,930 of JABCMJ010045143.1, read as the reverse complement.
TATGGACTGAGAGTGTTTACCGAAAGTTGAATGATTATAAATATTTAGCTTAGTATTTATTAGTGAATCATATTGTTACGAGTATTTTAGAGTGGGACAAAATTGCCTTTCAACTTTGGAGTATTTGGTTGTTGCTAGAGAAAAACCTGAATACGTTTTTTAAAATATATGACCGTTATAGTATAGCCATTAGAAAAATATGATTGTTGGAATATAGTCGTTAGAAAGATATGACCGTTAAAAAAAATGCCACGTCATTGAATGTGGACATCACACATGCAATATTTATTTATTTTTGAGTTTGTCGGTTAAGTTAGTTGTATTGGATAGTTAAAATAGATAGCGTTGTTGGAATGCATAGCTGAAAAAGTAGATAGGCAAATTGACTAATATACTTTTTTTGTCATTTTCAGGAGTTAAATTAGATAGTGTTACTGGCGTTGCTCTTAGACAGTGAAACATAAAATAATTATTAAACTATTTTTAAATTATTTATTATATAAAGCAAATATTTGAAAAGAAATAGCATGATTTTTTTCTTTTATTAATACACTTGACTGCAGCGAAATTACATTTGAAATAACATAAATGTTATTTCGGATTTGCACGAAAGACAGAATTATGAAATTCAAAGTTTCTAATGGTGCGACAACCCGATCATGTTGAACTCTCCATTTTTATCGTCCGACTCTTCCTGCTCAAGAGACATCTTCATCTGTTCTTCTACATCTGGCATGAAATGCCAGAAGTAAAGAAGTTACTCCAATGAGTAATGGAACTCACTTGGAAAATATACCCGAAAAATCAAACACAAATATAATAAGACGTACAACAGTATATATAAAATCATTAAACAACATTAGTAAAAGATGCTAGAATATTGCATGCAGTAAAAGAATACGTAGATAAGTTATGAATATTTTTTTCTTTTATACGGGACGACACCCGTTGAAACTCTTATCTGCATAGAACGTGGCATGATGGCCGATAGGACTTAAACCCACATAAGGGAACTCGATCCACCATAACTCATCTTGAGACTGTAACCCTAAAACATAATCCACGTACAGTTCGACGTCAAGATCGTCCAACACACCAAGTACAGTTCGACGCGTCAAGACCACCCAGCACACCAAGCATCGTTCGACGCGTCAAGACCTTCTAGCATACCGATCAAGTACGATACAACGCCCACAATCATCCAACACATCAAGTACAGTTTAACACATCTAGACCGTCCAGTACATCAAGTATAGTTCAACGCATCTAGATCATCCAGCACTTTGAACACATCTCAATGTATTGTGATCATTTAGCACTTCAATCGACACACAAAAGACTTGTTGGCCTCCCAGACAATCCTGAGGTTATACAAACCAAACACCATTTCAAATTTTATTTCCATTAACCTGACTTGTCTCTACGAGTGACGACATAATACCGACCAATATATAATATCCCTAACGTATAAACTAAGTTTTTTCCAAAAATTCCTTTATGTCAATCAACCCATGTCCAATGTCCCTAACGCATAAATTAAATTTTTCTCAAAAGTTCAATTATGTCAATTCTATGAAAAATTGGGCAACATTACAGTTGTAATATGTGTAAACAGGCAGTACGACGATTGAACCCAATTCATTATACAATACCTTGGACAGTAAGACAGTAGTACTCAGAACATCCAAAATATCCAACATTTATTCAGATCATGCAAGTCTAAACTACGGTGTATTCTGTCACCATTGACTTATAGTAATTATGGTCAAATATAATCAAGTATGGTCAAACAATAATAATTCTTGGTCAAATGGCTCACACGAGGTTTTGTGGGGATCCGTGGACTTATTACAAATGTTGTGGATGCTTGTGCAATGTGAGCATGTTATCTGTATTGGATTTTAGATTTGGACAGTGTCCATCATAAACATAATAACATTATGTAAATTTTAAAATTTGAACAAGTTGCTCGAGCGACCAAAACAAGCCCTCTATCTAAATTTTAATAATTGAAAATTTTTGAAGCCCACTCGAGAGACCTATTAAAAAAATAATTTTTTCTTAAAAATTTCAAATTTTCAAGACCCTGATCGAGCAAGCTACTAAAAGTCAAATTCAGACTTCATTGTATTTTCTTGACAAAACATAACAGAGTCTGGAGCTAATCAGATCGCTCAAACGGTCTAAGCTCACTCGATCGAGCTATCATGTTTCAAATTTTGTAACTTTATGGATTTTGATTTTCTAACACAAACGAAACTGAAATTCATGATTAAAGTACCCAAAATCTATAATAATAGTTGGGAACTAAATCCAAGTAAGAGTTACCAACACTGTTACTAATCTCTCCTTAATTGCGTCAGTCAAATGTGAGACAATAGCTGGAACGAAATCACAATTTGACCCACTTGTCCAGGAGGAGAAATAAGTTGCCATTCTCCAGGCAAAAATAGCCTCCCTTCAAGAAAAGAGAATTGCCTTGGATAGCGAGAAAAAGGCTTTGAACTAGGGAACCGTTGATCTGATAGCCAAAGGGACCAATGGTGGTGTCAATGTAATGCCTCGAATTCTTGGCACATTATTTAAATTCTTATTAATTTCATTTTATTTTTCAAAATGATAATTTTGAAAGGAAGTCAAATTTATTGTTAAAAGTTAAACAAATAGATAAAGTCACAAAGTTGAAGTATAAATTGACAAAAATATCCTTCTAGTTTACATCACTGATTTCATAACCAAGTAAACATCAGAGTAAGACTAGGGGTTTGACAGTCAAATATTGAACTCATAATTTATAACCAAATGCATAATTTTTATAAAATCGCATTCCTTATTAATAAATCAAACAAGTAAAATTTTAAAAATATCTCCCTCTCATTTCCCATTTAAGTAAAACTTTACTTCACTTCTCCTTCTCTTAATCTAAACTAAGTGCATTTCGTTGGTATACAATGTTAACTAGTTATACTTATGATTTGGCTTAATCCTTGTTTTAAATTATTTTTTATTTTTATTTTTGTACCAAATGTTTATGAATATGAATTGATCTCAAGTGGAAATTTTTAAAAACATATAAGAAAATAAAAATAAAAATAATAAAATAATAAAAAATATATATATATATATTAAATTATTTTTAATATTTTTTTCATTTTAATTGTTTATACATTTTAAACTTTTTTGCTTATAAAGGTTTTTTTTATGAAAGTACAACAAAAATGGAAACAAGGAGGCCGTGAGCAGAGAAGAACGGTGACGTTTGTCGAAGGCTTTATGTCGAGATCTGGGCAATGACTAGACAGGTCATCCGACAAACGTTGATCAAGGAGGCCGTGAGCAGAGAAGAACGGTTCAGACCCAATGTCTTATATTAGAAGCATTCAGAGGGACCCAAAATACGGGTCGGATCCTGAAGTTTCTGATTTTTCTGAGTAATTAAATTTGATGTTAAATGTTTCTTTGAAGGTTATAGTAGAATTTCATGTTTTCTGAAAATTGATATTGTAGATCTTTAAAAAAATTTGTAGTAGAATTATATGTCATCAGTTTTTATCAGACTCTAATGTGGTTATTGGTCCTATATTTTGTGCAAAATCAAATCATTTATTTCTTAAGGATAGTTATCTTAACAAAACCAAATTATGCAAGCATTCATTACACCTATAAAAAATTACACATCATTGGTTTTGACAAGAAAATAAAGAAATCATACATTTCTTGGTCCTTGACTTGAGCCCTCTGCAGCATTTTTTGGACATTTGTGCATGTTGTGTCCCGATTGTCTGCATTTATTGCACGCTTGTCTTTTTTATGGACGTGACTCAACCAAGTCCATCTCGTTTCTAAATCGAAGTGTCTTCGGATGTCCCTTAGGTCAGAGCCAAGCGGTTGGTGGAAATATCTTCTGCCCGGTATATGGTTCCCAGTACG
>JABCMJ010045139.1:0-10806 GCA_014822125.1 Arbutus unedo | reverse complement strand
TGTCGCAACTCTATCTCAAATCCCGATTGGTGCACCCGCGGCGAGAATCTCTCTGAAAAAGTTGTGACGAGTGTCTTATGAACTAAGACTATGTTTGGTTTGACGGAACAAGGTTGGAATTAAATGAAATAGGGATCAAAAGAAAATTAAGAAAACTTACTTGAAATTATTTTTTATTTCTATATTTGGTTATGCATAGAGATCAAGAAATAAGCATGTAATTTGAATCTGATACTCAGGTTTTATTCTGGCAAATAACTAGCATATTATTTTTGTAACCGGTACTATCAATAATATTAAATTCATATTTGGATTTCAATTCAGTTATTATCATACTGCATTATGTAACTTTTTCTATATTGAATCTTAGCTATTAGATCAAAATAATCTTAATTATTTTGAAAATTTGTTTGAAGAGTCTTACACTGTAGTGTATTGTAATATAGATTTTTCCAGATCACGGAATATTTTTCAGAGAAAATAAGATATAGAAGTAAATTTCATAGAAATTAATTAATTTAGAAAAATAAAGTGGTCAAGTGTGTGCAAAATGAGAGACAAAAAAATGATGAGCATTAATGTACTTTTTTGTTACTTTTTTAAAAGTTGTAAAGTCAATAAATATTAGTTAAAGACAAAGTAAAATGTTTATTTCATTCTTAAATTATACCCAAAACTTTTACAATGTCCCTAAATTATTAATTTTATTTACTTAGACCCTAAACTATTAATACAGATTTTATTTAGTCTAATTACAAATATCCGTTAGAAAGAGAGTTTAATTATTATTTTAATCCGTTAGAAGGGCTTAAGTGCAATTTAGTTATTATCAAAACTAAATCCCTACCTCTATTTGCTATTCCGAAGAGGGTTTGGTGTTCCTTTTGCCAGATGTTAATTTACTGTTGGTACAGGCCGAATAGGATTTTGGTTTCTCTCTCACTTCTCCGATTCCAACTATCACAATAGTTAAGTAGAATTCAAATACGTTCATTCTGATAAAAAATTTTGGGTGATTTGATGATAACTTGGTCGTTGAGATCTGATAGTTCTGTTCCAAAATGTAAATTTTCATTATAACTCTGTAAGTTTCCTTCTGATTTCTAGCATAATACACAAATAATCGTTTTTCTTCTACTTTTCATTCCACCATTAAACAAATTATATTTATGAATGTTTTCAGTTGCTATGTTTAGTTTTTTGTTGAGTTTTCTGTGGTAATTATTGTCTAGTTTTTTTTATAATTTTTTATTTTGCGTCAATTTTTTTTTTATGGTTGTTTGCTAGTATCGACAATAGATTTTTAAAAAGTACAAAATTATGTACCAACACCAAAAAATGTTCAGAAATGATAAAAATAAGTCCAAAATAATATATGTGTTGACTTATTTTTTGTCTTTAGTGAATTATTTTTAACTTTTAAACATAATTTATACATTTTAAATTCCTTTCATAGAGAAGAACCAATAATCAATAAAAAAATGATAAAAAAATAACAACTATAATTTTTTTGTGGTTAAAGATAAAACATAATGAATTTCAATAAGTTGTCGCTAAAAAATGGACTAATTTTCTAAATTTTTTATTTATTTTCGAAGATATTAGCAATATTATTTCCAAGATATTAGTGATATTAGCGATATTTTTTTTGATTTTTCAAGATATTATCAAACCCTCTCTGGAATAGCAAACAAGGGTAGGGGCTTAGTTTGGGTAATAACTAAATTGCACTTAAGCCCTTCTAACAGATTAAAATAGTGATTAAATTTTTCTCCTAACGGATATTAGTAATTGGACTAAATAAAATCCAAATTGATAGTTTATGAACTAAGTAAATGAAATTAATAGTTTAGGGATATTTTAAAAGTGTTGGGCATAGTTTTGGGATGAAGTGAACATTTGAATCTTAAAGATAGTTGTGTAAGTATTTTTTTTATAGTAAACCTCAACCGTTAGATAAAAACAATATTAACCTTGGTGAATATGTTTTTTGAGGGTCTAACACATTCCTCCCTTGTATATAGATGGTGCAAAATAAAAGAAATAATTTATCAGTGCTGTCCCTATCCTCTATTTCTATGAATTTCTTTAATTAGCAATCTTGAAAAAATAGGTTGACCACTCTCTACGCAGACTAGGGATATATGCTTCACAGCAAGTTGTGTCACGCATTAAATTTACGTAGTTTTGATGTATAATTTAACACCTCTTTGGTCTTAATTCTTTGTTTGGTATAAAAATATTGTCCAAATAAGGTAGCTAATGGCATTGGCCAACAAGCAACGGCTTTCGGCCCCTAATTTTTGCCCAAATTTTGGAGTCCCCAAATATGTATAAATAGTAATAAATATTTTGTGAATTAGCAAGTGTATTGAAAGTTATAACTGGTGTAGCGGTTAAGGGGCCTAATTTTGTGGATTCGAGAAGGCTGTAGTGTATTTTCTTGTAGTGCGATTGTAATGCGGACAAAATGTAGTAATTTTATTCGTTTTGTTCTTGAAACTACATCATTTCAATACCATGAATTTTCATAACAATTTGCGTGATAAGTCAAAATGGTGTAATTTTGATAACAAAATAGACAAAACAACGACGTTTTGCTCAGACTACACGTGCACTACAGCTGGTCAATCCAGAATAGTGTATGTCGTTGTGCTCCGAGTGCAATCATATTTATTAATCTGAATTCCTTCTCTTCCTTGATGAAATTGCACAACGGGAAAGTATCAGGTATCGATCGCACGGGAAATGTGAAGATTGTAATTTGGTGAGGACATGTTGCACGAATTCGGTGTTAAGGACGCCAACCATTTTGAGGGATTTGAGGTTAACATTAAGAACAAAAGACTACAAGCGAAAGTGATTAGAAAATGGGGAGGCAAGGTCTCTCGACTCACTTCATCTATAACCTAAGAAATCAGTATCTTCCTTTCTACTCAATCAAGAATAAAGTAGCATGTTCTTGATTGGAAAATATATCAATGAATCCGTAACGTCAACGGATGTATTGGATAATGAAGATGTTCATGAAAATATATAAAAAAATAAATGACATCGACCTAAGCATTGGATGTCTCAAAAGCACTTTGAATACACCAAATTAAAGACTTAACACTTCACGTAAGTTTCAAAAGAGGAAGAACAAGCTTCATTTCCAACAAACTTTGAAAACCCTAAGGAGGAGATATCAATGTTGCCTAGGTCATGAGATAAAGGTCATCTCAAGATCAAACCAAAATAACTAGCCTAGCATTATGTTATGTAAACACAAAGCAAAGATAGAGAACAAGAATAACATAAATGGTAACTTACCTTGTATTGAAATGATTCAAAAGATGGAGAACACAAAGATCTATCTTCTATTTTTTCAATGAAATTTGATTACAAGGTAGAAAAGTTCAACAAATTACAAGATAATGCTTAAGAACTAGCTATAGAAGTATGAAAGAGCTATCACCACTCTCTATAAAGTAACTTCCAACTATTGTAAAAAATATACCATAAAAAAAACTCATAAAAATTTGATAATATCGATTGGAAAATATCCGCCAAAAGTCTTCAAGAGGTGACACAAAATGCTTGCAATCCTAGGCATCATATTGTCCCTGAAGTAGTCTTGGCACGGGGCTCGAAGTGACTCAAAATATCTCCCATCAGTCAGAATAAATGAGCTATCACTATCCCAGGCCAACCGATTAGTCTTGTTTTGGCCCAACCGGTTGAGATTGCTCTCTGTATTTTCTTCTTGCAGTGAGCATATCAGGTCAACCAATTGGTCTAGTTTTGGCCCAATCGGTTGAGATTGTTCTCTATATCTCTAAGTTTGGTCTGCCTTTAGAGGGCATCCGATTGGTCCGAATCATGGCCAATCGGTTGAGCTTATTCTCTGTATCTTCTAGTTTCTTCTTCATCTCAAAGCCATCCAGTTGAGCATGACCATCCGGTTGGCTTTTCTACAGAATTGTTCTCCTGATTGCAATCCTTGGTTTCTTGGCCTTTCTTCGATCCTTGGTCTTTTCCCGAGCCGTTGATAAGTTCAGCGACATGCTTTTGAATTCTGGGATTCAATAGGAACCCTCGAGAGTCATATTGACCACCCGGGATACTCCTTAAGCCCGATCAACTTACAATGGATCAAGAAATACCTTACGTGCAATAGCAACCATATTATGCAATTAAAATCATGCATTCATGCCATAATGGAGATGATGAGCTAATAGATGTGCAATATTACGCGTTCATTACACCCTCAACTTGAGGGTTGCTAGTCCCTAGCAACTTTTCACAAAAATTTAGAAGGTAAAAACAACTATCCCTCGTATCCATTTATCAAGTAACTACTCATATGCTCACAGATGCATCTCCGGGTGCATGCACATCAAACAAACGTCAACCAAACTCTTCCTCATGAGTCATGTCATGATCCATACCGAACAACTCGAATCATGTTTTGCGCGTAAGCTTAAGGCAATCAAGCAAGTCTTGATTCCAAAACTCTCGGGAACTCTCACAAATGAACTCACTCTATTAAACAGCTCAAAACATATCCCACACATAACTACACTAAGAAATGCAATAGTCGAACAAAAAAAGACCAAGCATTCAGAAACTACAGTGCATTAATCAAAACATTGTTATGAGTCTATACGAGTACGAGAAATGGAAAATAAAGAGAATATGCCGTTATTCAAACCATGCCAAGATATCAATGCATTAAACTAGAATTCAAACATAATTTTAGATCAAACGAGGACTTTCATAGATAATAATGACCTTGGGATACAAAAAAAAATGATGTACAAAATAGTGCCAACCTACATATATGGCAAATGGTCAAACTACTTGTGACCAATACTTCCTAACTACCCACATATCATGAATCAACTGCACAATGCCAAAATACCCCAACAATAGTCCAAAAGTACAAAACAAACTAAATAAACAAATAAATGTCCTAAATCTCTTGCTACACAAACATGGCCCAAGGTCCTAGCCAAACAAAATGGCAGTTGTGGTGCTCAACATCTAGACAGATGGCTACGAGAACTCCACTGTCAATGGCTCAATATAATCTATGATTTGAACATCATCATCATCACGAGCCTCTGCTGCTTGTGCTATTGGGGGAGGTGCTGCTGGAGGATCCGGCACAACGACAATAGCCAAATCCCAGGACTGCTCAAGAGAAGGGTCAACAGGGTCGGCTGTAGGGTCTACTACAGGCTCAACTGAAGGCTCTGTGCTCTACTCAACTAGAGGGTCAGCAACCAGGTCAACTATAGACATTGCGGCCTTTGTGCATGTTAGGGTATTGTATTAAAAATCAAGATTTTATGTAATAAATTAATATTTGTTTGGATTATTTATTAAATCAGTTGTTTCTTTTCTTGATGAGAATCTTTATAGGTAATGTTTGCATTATATCATATCATATTGTGTATGGGTGTCTCTTATTCCACATACTAGATATTCTAGTATGTAAAGTTTGACTTACACACAGAGTATCAGATTATCGGTTCGTGTAGAATATAAATTTTTAATTCATAGTCTTATGTGGAATTAAACACACCACCAGTAGAAGTGTAACACTGTGTTTCAGTAGGTCTGTCAAGACTATAAGAAATGTTATAGTTTCGAATCACAATGTTAGTACACTTTGTGTGTATTGAATAAAATCAATTTGGGGTAATTGTATTTATACTGACTATATAAGACAATTAGTAGCTCATAGTTATTATGAATGATTGTGTTCTTAATCCAAAGATAATTAATAAATTTGTATATTTAATGATGTTGGATTTGATTCATTATAGAGTGGGGCCTTGTAGGCCAATAGTCTCGATGAGTTAGATCGCAATATTAAATGTATGATAACTGTTAATTATTAATGGAATTGACATCCCAGTATAGGGATTGATGATAACCTCTTGAAGAAACTTATAAGTTTTGATTATGTCAAACTCTGTAGGTGGATATTAGTATGCGACATAACAAATAAGTTAAGTAGAAGGTCTCAAGAAATTTTATAGATGTTGATTAAACAAATTGTCAGTAATATAATTTATTTTCATCAACGGGTATCTGCAATATTAACGTGGGGAGATAAATGACATTTAATAATATGGAGCTCAAAATATAATTTTGAGATATGGGAAGGGAATGTAATTATAATTCTGTAGTGGTATGAATTGTAATTTATATAATTAAGAATTAATCCAGGCTGGACTAGGATTCTAAATTATATAGGAAACCCAGCACATACTTCTCTTCGGGGTCCCTATTGTTGCCTATATATACACCGCCATGTCTTCTTGGTCAAATACGAACTCAATACTCAAAATATTTAGAATAGTGAGAGAGCTTCTATGAAGGTAAGGAGATCACGTTTTAGAACCCACACTCGATTCGTGGTAAAGGTGCAATAGGATTACGATAGAAGATCACGAGGTTAGTCAAGCAAGATCAACAGTTTGGTCGTGTGCATACTTAGATAGCAAATTGTGAAGATTGTCAAGATCAAACGGAGAGATCTCAAAGGTATGAACCCTAGTTATACCTTATAGGGTTTCTACTTTTTTATTGTACAATATGTGCGCTTTTATCACTGGGTCTCGGGAATCGATCCCTAACAGCTTTAACCTTGGAGAAATCCACTTCTATTCCTCTTGTCGTGATTATAAATTCCAACATTTTTCCTGCAGTCACTCCAAAGGCACACTTCTAAGGGTCCAGGCGCATCTTGTATTTTCGAATTCTTTCGAAGAACTTGCATAATGGTATTGGGTGATTGTCCTTCTTCTTGGTTTTGACGATCATGTCATCAATATAGACCTCTACCTCCTTATGGATCATGTCATGCGTCAAAGTTGTAGATGCACGCTAATAAGTGAATCCTACATTCTTCAACCCAAATGGCATTACCCAATAACAGTAGGTTCCCCATTCCATGATGAAAGTTGTCTTCTCTTTATCTTCTGGAGCCATCAAGATTTGATTTTATCCCAAAAATCGATCCATGTGTGACAGCAGTGCATGCCCGGCTATATTATCGACTAGTACATCGATGTGAGGTAGTGAGAAATCATCCTTCGGGCAGGCTTTGTTCAGATCTCTAAAGTCGACGCATACCCTGATTTCACCGTCCTTCTCTGGCACTAGCACAATGTTGACAACCCATTTGGGATACTTGGTAACCATGAGAAATCCTGCGTTGATCTGCTTTGTAACTTCTTCCTTGATCTTTAGAACCCAAATAGGCCGGAGTTTCCTCAATTTCTGCTTAACGGGCTTAGCATCGGGAAAAAGCGGGGTATATCTTGATCCTAACCTGAAGAACCCCCATGACAGCCATAGACCTTGTGCATAGTAGAGAGCTCCAGCACTTCCCAATTAGGACAAGAACCTTATAGGATTATGTGCAAGCCATATACCCTGTTGGTGGCTACATGTTACTACTTTCCTTATTGATCCATCATGCTATCCACATACCTCGTTGTGCTGCTTATATATATCCTGTTACACTGTTTGCATACCTCATCATGATAAAATCCGTCATGCTATCCGCATACCCAGTCATACAATGCCTGTACCTCGTTATGATGCTAGCATAACTCGTTACGCTATTTGTATGCCTTTGTATGCCATCCGCATGACCCATTTTGCTGTTCACATGACTAGTTATGCTATCCGCATGACCGATTACATTGGTTGCATACCTTGTTATGTTCATAGCACATTTTGATATAGTATCCATTGTACATCATTACCCATGTTAGAACTGTAAATAGGTTTAGAATAGTGTCCGTAGAGGTCATCCCTCGAAAGGGATCGTGAGGAGAAAGTCTACCTTACTTTTTTGAGGTTGTTCACCTGAAGTGATGAGAGTTGCTCTGTTTCAAAGGTCATGCTCGATTGACGTTTAGGAAAATTAAGGTAATTCGAATCTTTGATTAACTTGGTTTTCCGAATTGCGTTCTGTTGATCCTCCCCCGTTTTACAGGAAAAGAGTTGTTGGTCAAAACCGCAAGGTTGTTACATGATTAAGAAACGTCGTTTAATTTTCAAAAACCAAGAGGACTTGTGTTGAAAGATGTATGCGTCTTCCATCATAAACTTACCTATATCATTTTATTCACCTAAACAACAAGTGGATTTTGAATTCACGAAAGCGTTAGGTTGTTAGCCTAGTTTCTCACGTATTGAGCATCTTTATCAGGGGCATTTTAAAGTAGACACGAGACGCTCATTTTCCAAAAGACAAGATAGACCTTTTTGAGATAGAGTAAATCTTAGAAACTTTGATTAAGACAATCTACATAATGTTCCTTTAACCAAGATAGGTGCATGTATTTCGCTCTTTGAAAGGCCTACTGAGTTGTTCTTTACCCTACTATTAGATTGAGAATCATTGGGCTGGGAAAAGAATTGATACCCATTTGGTTCCGATCTGGAAGAAGACTTGTAAGGCTAGACCTACCTTTCGTGTCTCCTGTGCCATTTTCTCCTATGGTTGAGGAAACTATTAGGGATTGATTCCCGAGACCTAGTGATGAATGCGCACAGATTATGCAACAAAAAAATAAAACCCTACAAGGTGGAACTAGGGTTCATACTTTCGAGATCTCTCTAGTTTGATCTCGACAACCTTCACAGTTCCGTCTAACAGAAGTATGAGAATGGCTAGAATGATCTTGCTCGACTGACCTCATGATCTTCTATCGTAATCCTATTGCACCTTGATCATGAACTGAGTGTGGGCTCAAAAACGTGATCTCCTTACCTTCACAGAATCTCTCTCGATATTTCAAGTATTAAGTTGTATCTGACCTAGAAGGCATAACAGTGTATATATAGGCAATGATAGGGACCCCAAAGAGAAGTATGGACTGGGCTTCCTATATAATTCAAAATCCTAATCCAACCAAGATTAATTCCAAATTATATAAATTACAATTCATACCATTACAGAATTATAATTGCATTCTCTTCCTATATCTCAAAATTATATTTCGAGATCTATGTTATTAAATGTTTATTTATCTCCCCATGTTAAGATTATACATACCTGTTGATTAAAATAAATTACTGACAATTTATTTAATCAAGATCTATAAAATTCTTTGAAACCTTCCACTTAACTTATTCGTTATGTTGGATACTGATATCCGCCTGTAGAGATTGACATAATCGAAACTTATAAACTTCCTCAAGAGGATATCATCAGTCCCTATAGAAGGACGTGAATTTTATTAATAATTAATAGTGATCATACACTTAATATTGTGATCTAACTCATCGAGACTATTGGCCCACAAGGCCTCACTCTATAATGAATCAAAGTCAACAATACTAAATATACATATCCATTAATTATCTTTGGATTAAGGGCACAAGCAGTCATAATAACCATAAGGTGCGAATTGTATTATATTGTCAGTAAAAATATAATTTTCTCAAAGTGGTCATATTCAATACACTCAAAGTGTACTAACACAGTGCGTTAAAATTTTACCATTTTTCATAATCAAGACAGACCTACTGAAACACTGTATTACAGTCCCACTAGTGGTGTGTCCAATTTCACCTAGGACTGTAAGCCAAAGACTTATATTCTACAAGAATCGATAATCTGCTCTTCTATGTGTAAGCCAAACTCTACACACCAGATTATCTACTATGTGGAATAAGAGACACCTCTGCACAATATGATATGATATAGTGCAAACATTACCCATAAAGATTCTCATCAAGAAAAAAGAATAACTGTTTAATAAAGATTCAAACAAACGTTAATCCATTACATAAAGTCATGACTTTTAGTATAAAATCCTAACAGAAATAGAGATAGAAACTTTGAAGCAAAGTCTTGAAGCTATGTGGCACCAACTTGATCTCATAACGGCTGCAATCCAGGACTTTACCAATGCATCACTAGTCGCTACTCCGCAAGAGCATCCTAATCAAACCCCCAAAGGTGGGACAAGACTTGATGGTTTTCACCCACATCTTGTTAGGGAAGGGGCCATGCTTGTTGATTTGAGTGCCGGGGCAGAATTCTCTAATATTAAGGCCAATATAGAGAGAAAGGAGAAGGCTATGCAGAAATCTAAAATAGCTACTGCTATGTCATTGGATGTTGATGATTTGTGTCTATTCCCAAAATCCTGTGTCACACCCCGCCTCGGAATAGCACTAATTGGTCCATACTGACACGACACGTGACAAGTGCACCAACATGACTAATCCACAATCCAAACAAGATAAAAATAAATAAATAAAGCAGATCATAATACGCATAACTCCAGAAAAAGAAACATCCTACGATATACAACGGAAGTCTCATCTAAAGAAAAATGTAAAAGAACATAAAATAAGATTAAACAAGCCAAGTACAAGGCCTAGAAATAGGATTCTGTGGCCAAAACAAAAACAAAAACAAAAAAAAACTACTGCTATCCACAAAGAAACCATAACCCGACCCGTGTCTCTCGAGCGGGGTACATGCATGACTAAACTTGTAGTGGACACCGATTCTATACCTGCAAAACTGGAACCCAAAATGGATTCCAAGAGTGTGTGAGACATAAATGCAATTCATAGGAGTAGAGCACTAATTTACCAATACAATTCTTCAAAGGAAAATTGGTAAATCAACATTTAAATCTAAGAGATAGGCTATAAGCCACCGGCACTTATGCCATCGGCCCAAGGTCACTGTATCGGCGCATCCGCCCCTTATCGGCACAATTAGCCAGTTCCGACCCGAAGGCCCCTTATCGACACTTATGCCACAATTTATTATAACAA
>JABCMJ010045136.1:0-37341 GCA_014822125.1 Arbutus unedo | reverse complement strand
ATATATATATATATATAGAGAGAGAGAGAGAGAGCATCCAATAAGGATTCTTTATTTTGCTACGGTGCGTACCTCCCATTTTCTGATCAAATCTTGATGATCTAAACCGTTCAATATACTTAAAACATAATTTTAAGAGTTGACACGAGAAATTAGCTCAAAATATTATCCAGAAAGGCTTGATCCATTCAATTTTTTATAAAACTGCTCCTATCAGCATTTATAAAAAACTGTTTAGATCAAACCCTTCTCGATACTGTTTTGAGCCGATTTTTTTCGGGTACCCTTAAAAACATGTTTTAAACACATTGAACGGTTCTGATCATCAATATTTGATCACGAAATAGGAGGTCCGCATTTTTGCTACCATTTCTTAAAGAAAGTGATTTTCACACACCAATTTTAGCCACATACACTCTTCTTTTTGTCCCTATTATACAAAATTACTATAATCCCTTTCGATTAAATAATCATTATTCCTTACTACCTTCACAATTAACTAAAAATAAATAATCTTTTTTTGTCTTTTTTTGTATTTATTATTTTTGCGTATTTTTTATAATTTATTGGTTCATCTCGACGGAAAAAATCTAAAAAGTATAAAAATTAAAAATAATTTACTAAAAACAAAAATCAGTCTAAAAAACGTTATTTTAAGCTTATTTTTTATATTTTCTGAATTTTTTTAGTTTTTGAACATCATTTTATATTTTTCTCAAATCTTTTATTGAGCGAACTAATAACCATAAAAAAATTGATACAAAGTAAAAAAGTAAAAAATAAAATTCAATTAAGGACAAAAAAATAATTAGACAATAATTCAATAATTACTACAAACTAAATAAATCTTAAATAAATGAAAGACTCTAACAAAAATTAAAATCTTGTGGAAATGTATGAACAATAAATTGTTGCATAGAATTTTTGTTGGAGCCTTTGTTTTATTTATGATTTATTTAGCATGTAGTAATTATTAAATTATTGTCTGATTATTTTTCTATCTTTATTTGAAAAAAATTAATTTTTTTTTGTATCAATTTTTTGACGGTTATTGTCATGCCCTCAATTTTAAACATAATAAAATTATACATTAAATATTAACAAAGACTCACAATCTCATCAAAATTTTCATAAGATCCACTGATGAAACTTAGAGTATACCAAGTTCTAAGTAAATTACAAAAGAGGTTGTTACGACCAATGATCACTATCTCCCAAAATCAAAAAGGGAATTAGATAGTTTACATCATTTGAATTAAAATAAATAAAGTATGACGCTCTCAATTTTAAACACAATAAAATTATACATTTAACATAAATAAAGACTCACTATCTCTCCAAAATTTTCAAAAGATCTATTGATGAAAGCTACAATGTAAAGAAAGAAAACTCATCAAGGCCAATGACTACCGACATATGGTTAAAGCTTCCAACATCGCCCAACGCTGTTCAATAACATTACACTACATGATAAGACAATAAATGCAATGTTTATGAATGTCATGCACGCAACCATACACGGATCATGCCAAAATACAGTGGTTTTGAACCCATGAGAATACAATGTCTCCCCACGGTCTCAAGATTTTCGAACATATGCTCTGATACCAAGTTTTAAATGGATTACAAAACTCCCAAAAGATCCACTGATGAAAGCTATAGCGTAACATGTTCCAAATGGATTACAAAAGTGGTCACTTCGACCAATGATCACAACCTCCCAAAACTAAAAATAGAGTTAGATAGTTTACATCAAAATAAATAACGTAAGAGTATGATACATTTTTCCAAAAACAAAACATAAAAGATACTGAGTAACTCCTCCAATCTAGCTTTCAAAAACATGCATATCAATCCACACATGCCAAGCACTCCATGCTATGATCACTCTAAGGTTGTACCTGGAAAGAATGAAGGATTGAGTTCAACAGCCCAATAGAAAAATCTACACAATTATTATATGCATATGACATGATATGACATGGCACATGAACATCAATATCTATACAACAGAGAGAAAGTAAGCGGAAGCATTAAGGAGTCAAGAAATGTGCATAAACAACCCACAATATGTCATGGTTCCTCAATTCACCAATCACCATTCCACGAATCATGTGTGTCATCAAGATGTTCTCGTTATGTGTTTAGGTGTCATTCCTAGTACTACCCCCAATGGAACCATTACATATTAGCCTAGTACATCTCGAATGAGAGCCTAGTTTAAAATCATTCTTAGCATTCTTAGAGGATTCCAATTCTGGCCATGTTAGCATTCCCAAAAGTGTGCACATAAGTTATAGAATTTACCATTTTCATCTAACAAGATCAATATCAATGTATATTATTAACATCATGAATAACTAAGTGATACTCTTGTTCAAACTCCATTTTATAAGTTTAAAATTTAGTTCAATTCATCCCGATGAGATAGAAAACACATCACAAAAGAAAAAGGAAATATCTTGAAGGAACAAGAAGAAACATCCTAATTAGAGGAAACAAACATCCCGATGTTCTAGAAAAAATATCCCAATAAACATCATGATCAGATGAAACAAACATCCTGATGTTCTGGAAAAATATCCTGGTTAGAGAAGACAAATATCCCGATGAAATAAGAAACATCTTGATGAATTAAACACTCAATAAGTTAGAGAAGACAAACATCCGGATGGAATACTAAAACATCCGAATGAAATAAACACTCTACAAGTCAGAGGAGACAAATATCCGGATGGAATGCTAAAACATCTGGATGAAATAAACACTCTACAAGTCAGAGGAGACAAATATCCAGATGAAATGCTAAAATATCTGGATGAAATAAACACTCTACAAGTCAGAGGAGACAAACATCCGGATGAAATAATTCAAGATCTCAACCAAAAATACAGAGGTTCAAAACATCCGGATGAAAGCAAAAACATCCAAATGAAAATAGACTTTATACAATCGAAGGGGCAAACATCCGAATGGTACAAGAAAACATCCAGATGTTTTCTGACCAAAATCCAACCATGAAAAACAGAGGCATTAAACATCCGAATCAAGCAATAAAACATCCGGATGTTTCATGATTTATCAAAAAACTTTGAACTTCAACAGAAATGGGTTTCAAAAAGGGGGTTTGATTCCAAAGCTCAAAAACTAAGACCAAACTCTGAAATAGCAATCAAATGGGGTTATAAACATGTAATAAGAGTTAAAAATCTCTACCTCAAGGTTATATGCAAGATTTGAAGTTTCAAATTTCAAGCCCTAATTTTCAGAGTGGATAAATCCTCAAAATCTCCTCTTCCAAGCGAATGGACACGAACCACTACCGAATATCAATCAAGGATGATGGATACTCGAAGAATCTAAGAGGAATTGAAGTCTATTGCAAGATTTTGATGAAGGTTCTAGTGAGAGAGAGAGAGAAACATGAGAGATAGATGAGAGAAATGCATTTGTTTCTTCAAATAAAACATATAAGATGTTTTATAAATCTAATACCCCAAAATATACTCACACCCCTAAAATATGTCATATGTTACCACAAACCCCCAAAGATATCATGTTATGTCACATTGACGCCAAATCATTCTATTACACCAATATTCACACACTCCACATTAATATTACATATTAATCCGTACATTAAAATAAAAGTTTAAAATTTTTCGGGTCTTTACACTATCTACTCCTTAGAGGAATTTTGTTCTCGAAATTATGTACACATCAACACAAGTCATGTATCAATAATGCCAAAACAAGATACAATAGTCATGACTCAACAAGTCCATGAAATTGGCTAAGTGTATTAACATGCTACATGCATTGATAATGTCAAATGAAAATACCACACGGTTATGACTACCAAGTCCACAATGATCGAGTTTCAACAGATTACACAATCAAGTCGCAAACAATTAAGGGTATTTCTCCCTAACTTTGTTTTCTCGTTCCCAAGTCAACTCTTCCTTGCATCGGTTGGTCCACAACACTCGTACTAACGGTATCGTCTTGCCTCATAATACTTTGTCTCATGAATCAAGGACTTGTGTTAGCACCTCTCCATAAGAAGCATCGGCCTCTAACTCAAATTCAGACCACTCAAGCATGTGTGACGAATCTGGCTCATACTTCCTTAACATCAAAACATGAAAAATATCATGTACACCCGATAATGTTGGCAGCAAGGCCAAATAGTATGCAACTTTTTCGATCTTCTCAATAACATCAAACAGCCCAATATATCACGGTGAAAGCTTACCCTTTTGCCCAAAACGTGACAAACTCAATCGCGGCAACACCTTTAAAAACACATGGTCTCCCACCTTAAATAATAATGGGCGATGACGACGATCGGTATAACTCTTCTGTCTACTTTGCGCTGTCAACAGTCTCTGATGGATCACTTTGATCTACTCTGTTATCTCCTCTTGTGCTGCCAACAGTCATTGGCGAATCGTTCTCATACTCTCGGTGGTCTTCCGAATCAAGTTCGGCCCGACTAAAGTCGTCTCTCCCAATTCGGTCCAACACACCGGTGATTTACATGGTCTCCCATACAAGGTCTCGTAAGGTGTCATCTTGATACTAGATTGGTAACTGTTATTATATGCAAACTCGACAAGCGGCAAGTGATCCTTCCAACCACTATGAAAGTCCAAGACACAAGTTCGAAGCATGTCCTCCAAAATCTAAATTGTCCATTGGGATTGTCTATTTGTCTGAGGGTGATATGCAGTGCTAAACAATAAGTTCGTACCAAGCGCTGCTTACAAGTACGAACTCTGCCAAAAACGAGCAGTAAATCGCGGATCTCTATAGGATATAATGGATATGGGAATCCCATGAAGACGAACGCTCTCGCGAATATACAAGAGACTAAGCTTCTTCACTGAATCGATCACTTGAATAGGTAAGAAATGTGCAGTCTTCGTCAAACGATCAACAATCACCCAAATGACGTCATGTCCCTTCGACGATTTCAGTAAACCCGAAACAAAATTCATTGTCACGTTCTCCCATTTCCACTTAGCTATTGGTAAATGTTGCAACTCCCTAACTAGTCGTTGGTACTCGGCTTTCACTTGCTGATATGTAAGACACCTTGTCATGAAATTCACCATGTCCCTTTTCATTCCGGACCACCAAAACTCTTTTCGCAAGTCATGATACATCTTCATTCCTCTCGAATGAACGGCTAACGATGAATGGTGAAACTCTCTCAAAATATCCTCCCAATACGAAACAGGTCCCTCGGTAACGTAAACTCTGATCGGCGTGAATCATCCATCCATCTCGTGCATTGCCACTAAAGAACCTCTTGCGTAACTCATTCATTTTCTCATCGTGTTATTGGGCGTCGCTCACTCGAGTTGGTAGCGTTGAATGAACCGTCAAATTGCACAAGTCATCCCTTTCCGAACTTACTCAAAACACATCGCATAAGGTCCCAAATCTTGAATCGTCTTCCGCTCATGGATCGCTATACTCGCTAGATGCGTTGATTTCCTATTCAAAGCGTTTGCCACTACATTGGCTTTCCCCAGGTGATATTGCAACTCGAAATCATAATTTCTAATGTGTTTCATCCAACGATGTTGTCGCAAATTCAGCTCTTTCTAGGAAAACAAGTACTTTAAACTCTTATGGTCAAAAAATATCTAAAACTTCTCCGTATAAGTAGTGTCGCCAGATCTTCAATGCAAAAACAACAGCTGTAAATTCCAAGTCGTGCGTACGATAATTTTGTTCATGAACCTTCAACTGTTGCAACCCATACACTATCACCCTTCTCGTCTGCATTAAAACACATCCAAGCCCTTCCCTCAAGGCATCACAGTAGATCGAGTAACCAACTCCCCATTCTGCAACAATCAAAACTGGTGCGCCAGTCAAATGCTTCTTCAACTCCTCAAAAGCAGTTTCGCAAGTGTCATCCCATACGAAACGTGTCCCCTTGTGTGTCAAATGCGTCATTGGAGCCGTCAAACGAGAAAATTCAAGAACAAAGTGACGATAGTACCCAACTAACCCCAAGAAACTACGAATATCAAAAACACTCTTTGATTGCAGCTAACTCATGACAGACTCCACCTTTCCTGGATCAACAAACACACCATTCTGCGACACGACGTGCCCTAAAAACTTCACATTGGATAACCAAAACTCATATTTACTAAGTTTGACATAATGACAATGCTCCCTCAAAAGTTCTAGTACAATGGCAAGATGAGACTAGTACTCTCCCTTCGTAGGCGAGTAAATCAAAATATCATCAACAAAGACTACCACAAACCGATCAAGGTACTTACGAAAAATACGATTCACGAGGTCCATGAATGTAGCTCGTAATGTCCATGGCGCATATGAAAATCGGTCTTGGCAATGTCTTCCTTCCGAACCCTCAATTAATGATAGCCAATTTCAAGTCGATCTTTGAAAAGCATGTTGCACCTCGAAGTTGATCAAACAAGTCATTAATCCTTGGCATCAGATACTTGTTCTTCATGGTAACGCGGTTAAGCTTACGATAATCGATACACGATCGCAATGATTCGTCCTTCTTTTGAGCAAACAAGGCCGGCGTTCTCCATGGTGATGTACTAGGGAGAATTAATCTCAAGTCTTGCAACTGTCTTTAACTCCTTCAATTCGGCCAGTGTGAAACGATAAGGCGACATAGAAATTGGAGCAGTACTGGGAAGTAAATCTACCGTAACTCAACTTCTCTCTCGGGAGGTAAACCAGGCAACTCAGTTGGAAACACATTCGAAAAATCACGGACTACTAAAGGTAACTCTCTACGTGCGGACACATCCTCATCCAAAGTCAAAATTGCCAACAAAGCATAAATAGACTCTTGCTCCCAAGATTCCCACAAATAAGGCTATTAACGGTTCTCGACATTCTCCAAAGAACTCAAAATAACGCTCTTCAGGTGAACAAATACGGACTCGGCATTTGAAACAATCAATGGTGGTGTGAAAAGTAGATAACCAATCCATACCCAGAATAACATCAAATCCAGAAATGTCCAAAACGATGAAGTCGAATGTGAAACGACGGTTAATGATGACAAACTCACAAGCTCTACAAATATGACCAAGTGGTGACTTACTTCCAAGAGTAGTCTCAACAAACAATGGTAGCTCAAGACTGTCGGTCTCTAGTTCCAAGACATACACAAATGATGCAGAATGTGATACTCTAGAATCAAATAAAACTCTAGCAAAAGAGTTGAATAATAAGAATGTACCCCTCAGAATTAATGTCTCAGGACCCTAGGTAGTAGGAGGTGGAACGACTGAAGAAATGTTGAAGACTCGCCCTTGCGTATGTTGGCCCTGTGTATATCCCCCGGAACCATGCGTAGGTGCCAACGAACTAGCTCCCCTCTCAACATGAGAACTCTGACCTGACGTGGTCAGACGAAAATGAGGTTGTTGCTGTCTCTGGCTACCCCCAAACTATTGCTGCTGCTCACAACCATGTCCCTGTCTGGAATGATGTACAGACCCCGCCTCACTGCGTATCCTAGCCCCTTGAGGGCAATTCCTTGCCAAGTGATCAGCCTTCCCACAATTATAAGACACCTTCTGCTGAAACGTACATTGGCTACGAATATGGCCCGGTTAGTTACAAAGGTGACATATAACAGAAGGTCTAGAATTATGACTTCGAGAGTCCAATGAAGTCAACAGCCTAAAGTTTGACTGGCCCCATGGAGGCTGAAACTTTTCCCTCTGTCTCTTGCGCCCTTGACTACCTGTACTTCTCGACAAAGAAGAAATTGAACTCACATTGGGTTGCCTCGGTTCCCAAACTCTAGCATTTCGTTGTGCATCCTTCGATATCTCATAGCTCTTTACGCACTCCACAATATCAGAAAATTGCATCTTGCGTTGGCTAATAACAGAAGAGTGAAGATCCTTTTCAAAACGACGACACTTCCTATCCTCAGAAGCTACAAACTCAGCTGCAAAATGCGACAAAGATTGGAACCTTGAATCGTACTCAGGAATTGTCAGGTTGCCCTGTTCCAACTTTTCGAACTGTTCCCTTAACCGTTCGCGACAAGACTCCGGAAAGTATTGATTGTCAAAAAGAATCTCGAACTCTGCCCAACTAAGATTCTCAACATCCAGTTCATTGTTCTGGTTTGCCACCCTAGCCGCCCTCCTTACGTCCTTCCTCTCCTCAAGAATCGATTCCCACAATTCGTTAGCATCCCCCGTAAGTTGACAAGCTATAATACCGACTCGAAGGTCATCCTCAACGATCCTGAAGGATTCAAACGATGAAACTCTCGCATAGCATCAACAGTCGATTACTAGCGTTGGCCCTAGCGGCCGAATTCAACAAATTAGACTTAGCGAGAGCCGCAATAAATTCTCTTGCGAAGTTACCCGGAACGATTGGTGGTTCAGCATTCTGTTCCACTATTTCTTTAGCTTCCTCCCCACTAGGGACCTCCACCTGTTGTCTCACTACATCTTCTAAAGGAATCTCACGGTGGCGGTCTCGGCCTCGGCCTCGAGGCCCACCTAATCTCACTCCATGTCTAGGAGGCATATTACTACAACGTAAAGAAAGAAAACTCATCAAGTCCAATGATTATCGACATGTGGTCAAAACCTCCAATATCCCCCAACACGGGTCAATAACATTACGCTACATGACAAGAAAATAAATCTAATGTCTATGAATGTCATACATGCAACCACACACAGATCATGCCAAAATACAATAATTTTGAATCCATGAGACTAAAATGTCTTCCCACGGTCTCAAAGTTTTTGAACATATGCTCTGATACCATGTTCTAAATGGATTACAAAATTCCCAAAAGATCCATTGATGAAAGCTATAGCTTAACAAGTTCTAAATGGATTACAAAAGAAGTCACTTCGATCAATGATCACCACCTCCCAAAATAAAAAATGGAGTTAGATAATTTATATCAAAATAAATAAACTAAGAGTTACGATACATCTTTCTAAAAACAAAACATAAAAGTTGTTGAGTAACTACTCCAATACAGCTTTCAAAAACACGCATGCCAAACACTTCATGCTATAATCACTCTAAAGTTGTACCTGAAAAGAATGAAAGATTGAGTTCGATAGCCCAGTAGAAAGTTCTACACAAGTATTATATGCATATGACATGATATGACATGTCACGTGAACATCGATATCTATACAACATAGATAAAGTAAACGGGAGCAATAATGATTCAAGAAATGTTCATAAACAACCCACAATATGTCACGGTTCCTCAATTCATCAATCACCATTTCACGAATCACGTGTGTCATCAAGATGTTCTCGTTATGTATTAAGGTGTCATTCATAGCATTACCCCAAATGAAACTAGTACATATCAGCCTAGCACATCCCGGATAGGAGTCAGTTCAAAATCATTCCTAGCATTCCCACAGAATTCCAGTTCTGACTCTACTTAGCATTCCCGAAAGAGTCTAGTATAGTGTTCACGTATGTCACGTGTCTCGTAGCAATCATGTCGTATCGTAAAAGTGTGCACATAAGTCATAGAATCTATCATTTTCATCTAACAAGATTAATATTAATGTATGTCATTGACATCATGAATAACTAAGTGATACTCATGTTCAAACTCCATTTTATAAGTTTAAAATTTAGCTCAATTCATGCCGATGAGATAGAAAAAACATCTCGAAAGAATAAGAAAATATCTTGAAGGAACAAGGAGAAAACATCCTGAAGAAACAAGGAGAAACATCATGATAAACAAGGACAAGCATCCTGATCAGAGGAAACAAACATCCTGATATTCTGAAAAAAATATTCCGATAAACATCCTGATTAGAGGAAACAAACATCCCGATGTTTTGGAAAAACATCCTGATCAGATAAGACAAACCCGATGAAATAAGAAACATCTTGATGAATTAAACACTCAACAAGTTAGAGGAAACAAACATCCGGATGAAATGCTAAAACATCTGGATGAAATAAACACTCTACAAGTCAGAGGAGACAAACATCCTAGATGAAATAAACACTCTACAAGTCAGAGGAGACAAACATCCGGATGAAATAAACACTTTACAAGTCAAAGGAGACAAAAATCCGAATGAAATGATAAAACATCCAAATCAAATAATTCAAGGTCTCAACCAAAAATTACAGAGGCTCAAAATATCTGGATGAAAGCAAAAATATCTGGATGAAAATAGACTTCATACAGTCAAATGGGTAAACATCCGGATGGTACAAGAAAACATCCAAATGTTTTCTGACCAAAATCCAACTATGAAAAACAGAGACATTAAACATCCAGATCAAGCAATGAAACATCCAGATGTTTCATGATTTATCAGAAAAATGTGAAGTTCAAGGTTGTATCCAAGATTTGAAGTTCCAAACTTCAATCTCTAACTTCCAAAGTAGATAAATTCTCAAAATCTCCTCCTCCAAGCGAATAGACACGAACCATCACCGGATATCAATCAAGAATGATGGATACTCGAAGAATCCAAAAGGAATCAAGATTTGTTGTAAGATTTTGGTGAGGGTTCTAGTGAGAGTGAGAGAAACGTGAGAGAGAGATGAGAGAAATGAGTTTGTTTCTCCAAATAAAACATATAAGATGTTTTATAAATCTAACACCCCAAAATACACTCACACCCCTAAAGTATGTCACATTCTACCACAAGCCTCCAAAACTATCATGTTATGTTACATTAACCCCAAATCATTCTATTACACCAATATTCACACACTCCGTATTAATATTACATATTAACCAGTACATTAAAAAAAAAATTAATTTTTCGAGTCTTTACAAGTTACGGTACATCTTTCCAAAAATAAAATATTAAAATATGTTGAGTAACTCTTCCAATGTAGCTTTCAAAAATATGCATGTTAATCCATACATGTCAAGCACCCCGTACTATAATTACTCTAAAGTTGTACCTGAAAAGAATGAAGGGTTGAGCTCGATAGCTCAATAGAAAAATCTACACAAGTATTACATGCATATGACATGATATAATAAGTCATGCGAACATTAATATCTATACAAGAGAGAGGAAATAAGCGGAAGTAATAATGAGTCAAGAAATGTGCATAAACAACCCACAATATGTTATAGTTCCTCAATTACAATTTCTCGAATCACGTGTATCATCAACATATTCTTGTTATGTGTTAAGGTATCATTCCTGGCATTATCCCAAATAGAACAAGTACATGTCAGCTTAGCACATCCCAAAAAGGAGTCTAGTTCAAAATCATTCCTGGTATTCTTGGAGAATTCCAATTCTGGCCCTGGCTAACATTCCCGAGAGAGTCTAGTACCATGTTCACGTATGTCACGTGTCTCATAACAATCGTGTCGTATCGTAAAAGTGTGCACATAAGTCATAAAGTCCATCATTTTCATCTAACATGATCAATATCAATGTATGTTATGTCATTTATTTATTTTGTTCTCAATAATTACATGATACAATGTTTAACATGATCTAAAATCATAAGTGAAAGCCAACAATTTGTGTCCACGAAAGAGTAAGTTTTAGAGTTTATGTAGTTCTAATTCAAGTAGAAGAATGTGCCAAAACAAGTATCCAAGCAAGACAAAACTAATAGTAAATTTCAAGGTTCAAGGCACCAATACACCGGTGCATCAAAAATCAAAGCACCGGTGCCATGCACCAAAACTGAGATACTGTAAGCTATTGGCACCGGTGCCTCGGGCATGAAATAAGACAAATTCTGCAGATTCTAATCTTTGAACTTAGGATTTTCAAATTAAGTTCAAGGCATCAAATAACAACCAAATCAAATTCTATATAGGTAACAGGAGTGAGAAATCTCTACCTCAACTCTTGGATGCAAAAATCAAAACTCTAATTTCAAGCCCTAACTTTCAAAGGTTGTAGAATGTCAAGAATACATCCTCCAAGCAAATGGACACAAACTACCACCGGATATCAGTCAAGGGTGAGAGAAATTCGTAATATCTTGAAGGAATCGAATTTTGGAGCAAGATTTTCGGATTGGGTATGGATGGGAGTATCAACCGTGAGAGAGAGAGAGAGAGAGAGAGAGAGATGAAATGGGTTTGTGTTATGCAAAAATAGAAACCACATATCTTATGTTTTGTAAATTTAATACCCCAAAATTACACTCACACTTCTAAAGTATATCACATTCTATCACAGGCCCCAAAAGCTATCATGTTATGTCATATTAACCCCAATTTATATTATTACACCAATTTTACATGCTCCACATGGGGGAATAAAGGGGGAATAAAAATGATATAATATAAGGGTATTTCAATAACTTTGTATAATAAAAACAAAAAAGAGAGTACATAATGCTAAAATAAGTGTGCGAAAATCAATTCTCTTTCTTAAATAGCCTCATTCTTGGGGGTTGTGAATGGGGGGAATTTCAACATAGTTTCATCTTTTACCATTTCCTATGATAAGCAAATAAAAGCAAAAAAAATTCTTTTGCATTCATAAGGAAGACGAGATTTATAAAATTCTCAACTAGTTTGGACTAAATTATTTTTTATTAATAATATAAAATATTATATGTTTTTGCAATTTTATTATAAAAACTTTATCAATGGTTTTGCAATTTTCATTTGTAAAGAACCATACAAAAATAAAAAAATAAATCCAAACTTAAAAATTCAAATAGAACGACACTAAAGACACTATACACAGTTGTTTTTGAGCTTTTTTTTATTTTTATTAAACTTTTTGTAACTCTTAATTTAATTTTTTACTTTCTAAATTTCTTCAAGTACATGTGACCCAAACTGTTACGATTTTAGTACAATACAAATTAGATATTCCCATAGTACAAATGTGCTTTAAGCACAAATATACTTAGCAGAATTACTCATATTCCTTCTACTTTTTCTTTTACGCTTCCACTACACCGCTACTGCAATCCCAAGTCTAAGGCTCGCAACTTACAAGGCAGTATTGTACATGAGAGACAATTTTAAGCTTTTGCGATATTTAATGATCTAACATCAACATTATCACCATCAAAACTTGTTGAACTATCTTAGTTCTAAATTTGATCTTTTCCCTACACAAATAGCACACCATTACGTGTTGCACTCAATAGTGCTAAAGTTTTTTAGAACAACAACAGTGTAGCATCGATGTTGCCTTGAGGATATATATGAATATAACAAGAATGAGAGTCTTTCTGTGATGATTTATAAACATTCATATACAGTTTAATGACACATAATGAGAATGAAATAAGTCATCTGAATCGTTACGTACATCGCCACCGAATAACTCTATCCTTGGCGGCAATATTAATGCCCCCCTCTTATTCTCTATGGTGACAACGTTATTTGCTCCCAGGTTGAACTCATAGAGTAGGCCTTCTTAAATGAAAATTGAAAACTGCACAGGCACAAAAGACAGACAGATTTGTCAAATCAACACTACTATAACAAGATAGGAGAGTTATGAGCCAAAAAAACAGACGCTTCAACAAAAGTTCTAGGCAAATGCAGGTCTTCAGGTAAATTGCAGCCTCGTCATAAAGCATATAACATCAAAAAGATTTTGTTTAGAAATTTTTAGTTTCAGTTTTCGTTTTCATTTTTCGTTGAATTGTTGTAGAAAAATCTCTCTACGGAATGTGAACGTTGACAATGAAATCTACTGCAATACACAAAAATAAAAATCCTTCGAGAAGCGTTACGGCATCGCTTTCCTGAAGACAATATTTGTCCCCACCAGATGGTGTGCACTAGATTACAGTAAACTTGCCTTCAAGATACAATGAAGACAAACTTATGTTCTTTCCGTCTATGTTTGTACAAACGGAAACGGACAGCATATCTGCGTAGTAATAATAAAGAAGAACTAGAAAATCACTAAGTATTATCTCTGCAAAATAACAGTATTTGGACTAAATGCTTCCAAATATAAAAACTTTTGAGAGAGAGTGGGCAAAATTCAAGTAAGTCTAATTGTATTGATACTTTAAGGGCACAATTAAAAAGTCACAACTTTTAATCTATAAATGCAATGGAAAAGTTAAACATTTGAATAAGAGTCACAACTTTTCATTTAATAAGAGTCACAACTCTTAATGTAGAATTATATTTGAATAGTCACAACTATCCAATTAATAAAGTCACAATTTTTAGTGTAACATTACAATTTTGAATAGTTACAACTTTTCAAGTTGTCATGCCTTTAACAATTAGACACATCTCTTAATTAATTACAACTTTTCAAGAAGTCGTGCCTTTAATAATTAAACACATCTCTTAATTAACTTTATAACCGCCAACTTTAATTCACACCCCCTAGATAGAGTTACATCCAAATGTCTCTTAAATTTTCAATGCAAGCATTCTAGGAACAAGAAATGTTTTACAAAAAATACCCAAAATATATACTCATTTATTTTGAAAATCCCTAACGGTGCCAGACATGGAAAATTGGATTCAGGAGGAAGATGCAATTTCTAACTATAAACACATCAATACTTACATTTTGTAAATGCAAGGATGGTGACAGTTCTTCAGCATTTCATTTTGTAAATGCAAGGATGATAACAGTTCTTCAGCACATTTAGGCTAGGATCCAATCTTACCATAGTTAAACTAAACCCAAAAGTCCTTCATGTGTTCTCTAAAGGGCATATTTCAAATATAACAGGAGTGACAGTTCACAACAATTAATGAGTGGATCATATCCTTCTATGACCCGTACGTATTTGGAGGTCTTTCCCACTCGTTAGGTTAGCTTCGCTCTAGCTATAATTGACTCCTAGTTTTTATTTTTTGTTGTAACAAGTTCAACAATCCATAATCAAATATAACCATCGTACACCTTAGAGTTCATTTCCTCTGTGAAGAAAGGTACTCCATTTCCTCAAAAGTAACTATATTAACCCAGGGGCAGGGTAAGGCTGGGGATTTGCTGGTAAACACCCTGTGTAAACTGGAAGTATACCAGCACAAGGCCCGAGTCTCATTTAACATAGAAAGAAATCAAATTAATCAGTCTTTTAGATTTTAACCCAACTTACTTTGAGAAAGTTAGGCCTTGAATATGGTAACAAATTAAGAAATGGGCTTTACCCACCATATAAAAGTAGATAAAATAACCTAAACATATTTATCATAGACTTTTCTGCTCCGTATCAGATCAAATAGCATCAGAGGTTAAGGACGAAGTCTTTTGCCTTTTGTAAACTAGAGCTTTGGTTGATTATATTATTCCTATGACGTTGCATTCTAAAACATTCTACGCTTGAACTCTCAAGATTCCGCACCCTTTAATCGAAATTCTAGTCATGCCACTATCTTAACCTCAGGGGTATTGGGAGTCAATTATTTTTTAGATTCTAGATTGTAACTTACAGTTTTTTAGATTATAATGAGAATCTATAAAAGTGTTTGGATGACAATGAACAAAATAGATTTTGTAGAAGGGCAATGTGTGAATTTGTATAAAGAATTCAAAAAGCTCATCAGGAGGTGATTCTGAAATTAGCATTCCTCGATTCATTTTTTAGAATACATTCTATTATCCGTGGCGAAACACCCAAAATGAAAAACTAAACAATGCAAAATGGAAACCTAAGCTGTCAAACACTTGGTTCAATTTACTTCACCAAAAGCTACTCTTGTTATTTGAGTTAGACCCGAATCTTTCAGTAAGCTACGTTTCCTCGAATATACCTCTCAAGAAAAGATGTTTATTTCCTATGGATTTAATCTATGGTGCAAAAATTTAACATGTCAGTGAAGCAAAAACTATATTCACAAGTCATCAAAGCAATTTAACAGTATAAGATCACATCGTTAACCATGGCAATGTAGGAGTTACCGTATCTGTTAGCTGTTGAACTGCACAATATTGTGCTTCCCCTTTCATCTCCTTTGGAAGTTGAAGGATTTGATTGCATAAGCAAAAGTCACTGCAAAGAGCAAACAAAAACCAACCACTGCAATTGCAGCGATTCCTAAGAAATCATGCCGGTACCCAAACTGGTCCTCGAGTAACTTCTTTATCGGCATTGACTGAGTTCCATCAGAGAGCTTGACCCGATCTTCCACATCTCCATATTGGGATGTCAGAAGGCCATACAAACTCCAGGCTATTGGATTTGCCCAATAATACCATCTCCACCAAATTGGGATCCTCTGGAGAAGTGAAAACATAATTAGTTTCGAGTAAAAAACGAAGGAAGTTTGTTAACATGTTTGTTTTTTGTTTTTGTTTCCAAAGGAAAAAGCACCTCTGATAACTTCTCTCCTTCACGGAAAAAGGGTAGAATTCTCAAATTTTCAAAATTTTAAAACAAAAAAACTTGCTTTTCACTTGTTTGGAACAAAATTTCATTCTTTCTTCTCTCCCCCACCACCGCCTCTGGGCTCCGGCCTCAATGCCTCAATCTCCCTTGACGTGTCGCTTTCAAATACCAAACTGTCTTCCAAACTAGTTTTCCATGTTTTCTTTTACCAAAAATAAACCAACATGTTTCCTCGTCTTTGTAAACAGAAAACTGATTATGTCACCAAATGCAGTGACTAAATTGTTCAATTTCACATAATATTCTGTGGAGGGATTATCTGAAACTCACTCTCATACGTTGCTATTTCTCCTGTTTAAAATAATATCACCATCACTCCAAGAATTGCACAGATATAAATGAAACTCACTCTCTCCCATATCTTGGTCCTTTTTTCGGCGGCCAAGCGTGCCCGTTTCATCAGATCAACGAATAAAGTATTTTTGTGAAAAAAATTCGAGAATTTTTTCCACCATCAAGAGATCTCAATTTGTGCTTGTACAAAAGATTTCAAAATCATCTAAAACAGAATCAAGTAGAGATCACAAAAAATTTTAAGAGGTCCGGAGTGGTGACCAAAATATGGATGGAGGTAGTAACATTCTAGGATGAATATTAGCAGTAGAAGTATAACAAAAGGGAAGTTAATCATCATATGCATTACCATGTGAGGAATCATGAACCCACTGAAGAGGTTCCACATCATATAAAATGGAGCAGCAAGGATTGCAGCCACGTTATGGTTGGGTGTGACAGCAATTGTCATCATTCCGAAGAAGGTGAAGTACAACAAGGTGAAATACATGAAGTAGCAGTAGTAAATAAACTTCAACGGGTTCCACTCAAACGAGGCCAGGAAGTAGAAGACAGCGCTGTAAATAACCGACTGTACTAACACGTAAGGGAACTCAATGATAACCTGCACAAGAGTTGTAGATTCACCTTTGAAAACTGATGTAACCTTTCCAAAACAGATTAAAAAAAAAACTGAAGGCACAAGGGGACCTGTGCAAATGCAAATGGTAGAGCTGAATACATCCCAGCTGCTCTTTCTCGATATGAAACAAACCTTTCAATATACACAACAGGCTGCACAGCAGTGGCATTTGTGATTCCGATAAATAAAACTGCTGCGTACATGGACCCCATAGCATTAAAGATATCTTGCTGGTTGTCCCTATGGAGACAAGTGTGACAAAGCCATAAGTGCAACAAAAATAATCTGAATGCATTGAACCTAAACAGATTAAAAATATCAAATATATGAAAAGAGTAGAACGAGGAAGCTGCACAGGAAGGGGACTAGAGTTTTTCCTTTTCCAGACTAAATATCGACAAGAATTAGAGGCAGGTATATTGACATATCCAATCTGTCTTTTCAGCTGGCATAAGTTTATTCTCAGGGAGTCAACTTTTTTATAGTGATTTGGCTCCATTCAGATGATTCATTGTTAGTGTCTTTTTTTTCCTGGACTGCTAGCTACAATCAACCATGTACTGACAATTAATTTGAAGCATGTCAACTTCAATTCTGTCCCTGTGGACTAGTCTAGGCAGTTGGGGCAACTTAAGCACAAACTCAGCAAAGTTTCATTATCTTTTGAAGCATTTCTCTATGGTTAATAGAAGACAACACACAAGTGAAGCGTTCATGGTTTGCATACTATGAAAAGAAGACATTTCTTAGAGTTAGTGAAAACTTGGCAGGAAAAAAAATTAAAAGAAAATGCCCCGACATTTATGTCCCATACAAGGTTTTAAATAGCAGCATTGGGGACACGACCCGACATCGGTCCCTATGTAAGAGCATACGTAGCGGGGATCAGTTGTAGCAGTCGTGAATTTTAAAAACTTATTTTTGACATGAAAAACTTTAGTCGCCCATAACAGTTGAGTAATGGTCGAGACGGTCATCAACCGGTACGTAAATCGGAATCAAACCGAAATGTATCGGGAATCGGCCGATATGAATGTGATTTTCATTCTTACCAGTACATTGAGATGTAACGGCATTGGAGAGTCAAAAAACCGCTACGTAGCGACCGCTATTTAAATCCTTGGTCCCCTATTAAAATATGTGAAAATTGATAGGATTCTTTTCAAAGCCTGAGAAAGATAAGGACCTACAAAAGTTTTAGCAGGTATGTTATTGGAATAAAATTGTGACCCTATAGGTGAGTCAACTTAAAATGTTAGTGTGTGTGGCCTAACGTAGTTCTGCCTTGTAGACTCTAGGACACCTCAATTGAAGAAAGCTTTGTAGAATGTCTTCAAGGGTTTCAACTTTTAAGTTCTCCTTATCAGTATACTTTTATACATAATGACCATTTAAAGCAAGAAAGATGGATACATAAGAGATCAGTATCAGAAATGAAAACTGAGAACAAAGCAGTTTAGAAGACTTTAAGTATGAAACCTTTTAGAACCAAATCTCCAGCATATTGTTCCAAACATCAATGATATGATGACCGTGTAGAAGAAGCGTACAGCAGTGTATTGTGGATTCCTCCAGTACGACAGGTTTTGCTTCCAAAGACATGCTACAAACTGGGTACAAAATGACCGAGAATACTTTGATGGGAAGGTTAAATCCTTTGTATCACTATGAGGTCTGCTTAACTGTTCCACAAGTTCTTTATTTTTCCTGAAACAAAAATGGCATAAGAAGCAAAAACTAGTTGAAATAGTAATTCCTCTAAAAAAAAGTAGAAAAGATTATACATACTGAAATAAACTTGATTTATGGTAAACTTCAGCAAAATCCACACCAAGTCGAATTTCTTCTGCTGGAGAAGAGACCTCTAGAATCCAAGCCGCAGGGTTGTAGCCATATTTAATCTTTGGGACTCCTTGAATTGCCTAGAAAAATGACAACAACTGGTCAACAGAGAGTCATGGATATGAATCATATGATGAATGGAACCTTATCATCAAGTTCAATAAAGATACACAGGATTAAAGAAGAACAGATCCCACCTCAAAATACTGAATCAGCTTACAAGACCTGGTTCCCAATGGACCGGCATAGATCAGCTTCCCTCCCCGTTTCATGAGTAGAAGCTGAAACAACAGAATAACAGACAGGAAGAGCAGATTAGGGGTCATAGTGGATAGCTCACTGTAGGAACTTGTAATCTAGAAAGGGTACTTATTAAGTCTCACAAAATTAACATTGGCAGACGAGCTGAAAATGACCGATGTTTGAGTAGTAAAAAATCGGTGGCCAATGAAGAAGCAGCAACATCGTACAAAATTGATTGAAAGATAATTAACACACAAGTTCTGCCATTAATACAAAAGAGCGATTTATAATGTTTACTAGGTTTGGTACTTAAGTATCTTCCTTCAATCCTACTAACAAAAATGATAATAGTACTACAGAAAGGATATGGAGAACATGAATATGACCAACACATGCTGCATTATGCTGTATCCTATACGTCAATGCATAATCATCTTCACTATAAATCTGCGTCCTTGTCCTTCATTACAGTGGTTTACTCTTGTTTGTGCAAGTCCAAAACGGACAGACACTTTCTAATTTCTATTAAGCAATATCTAAAAGGTCAGTAAACTTTTACGGCAATACCTAAAATAAACACAAAAATTAAAACAAAAGGATAAGGGTTTTGACATGTAAATCAGTAATTTCATACGCACACATGCAGACGTAAACCTTTACAGAAGTCAACACTACTCACATCAAGACATATCCATGTCAAAGCACAATTTGCTTTGTAAATCAAAAGGAGTTCTTTTTATAACCCTATCTGTAGGTGTCCATTTGGACTTCCGTTCTTCAGAAGTTTCTGAACTTTCTTTATCAGTAAAGACATACAACAATGACTCTTGATACATATTGGACCGAATTTTGTTTCAGATGTGATTTAGATAAAGTCAATGAAGTACTTAAAATATGTTTCTTTCTAATTTTTAGTAGCTGTCTTACATTTGAGGGTGCTTCAATTCAGTCAAGGACCAAGCTTCAGTTCATAGGGTTTTAACCATTCATATAGCACCACCGAAATTTAAGAGCATCTTTTGAGTTAAAAACAAAATGTTTATGGAAGAGAAATGATAAAGAAATGAAAATCTACATCGAAAATTCTCAGAGTTCGAGAGAAAAACCTCATCAAAAGATTCAAAGATATCAATGCTCGGCTGGTGAATTGTGCAAACAATTGTTCGTCCCGTGTTGACAATATTTCTCACAGTTCTCATGACTATAGCAGCAGATCTGGCATCCAGTCCTGAAGTTGGTTCATCCATGAAAACAATAGAAGGATTGGCAACAAGCTCAATAGCAATGGTCAGCCTTTTTCTTTGCTCTGTCGACAACCCATCCACACCCGGTAAACCAACTAAAGCTTTGCTTAGTGGAGTTAGCTCAACAAGTTCCATTATCTCATCCACAAAAACCTGCAAAATAAAAGTAATCAAGAATCAAAATTTCATTTCGGTATCAAGTATCTTGGCTCAATTGTTAGCAAGGATGGAGAGATTGCAAACGATGCAACATATAAAGTATAAGTTGTATAGATGAAGTGGTGGAGTGCTTCTGGGGTGTTGTGCAACCACTAGATACCCACAAAGTTGAAGAAGAATTCTATCGTGTTGCTATAAGGTCAATCATGTTATACAAGACAGCTACCAAGAAACAACATGCGAGTAAGATGGCTGTAGTTGAAATGAGAACGTTGAGATGGATGTGTGGTAAGACTTTGCGAGATAACATTTTGCGGAACGGTAGGGGTAGCACCGATAGAAGATAAGATGATAGAAAATCGATTAAGGTAGTTCGGACATGTTTATCATCCATCAAATAATGCAGTAATTAGGAATGCTATGATCACGGTAGATGGTAGCACTAAATGAAGGAGTAGACCAAATTTGACTTTATAAGTGGTATACCAAAAGGATTTACGTTTTTTGAATACATGGAACCCAATGTCCCCGATAGAGCTCATTGGAGAAAATGAATTCATCTTTCCAACCCCAATTGATTGGGTCATAAGGCTAGGTTCAGTTTCTTGTTCGTTTTGTTAGCTAGGAAAAGAAAACGTGATGGAAACATTTCGGGAACAATTCGCAAGGGTAGCTGGAACAGTATACAGATGTTAAAGGAATTTGGGAATGTATGAAAATCATTGTTGGATATGTCAACAGGTAATGAAACACCTCAATGTTTCAGTATGTTTAATAGAGTTTCAACATGTTTCAGTCATTTTAGTGTGTCAGCGGAAACATTGGAATTTAGGATTGCACTAATGTTTTGTTTCACTCTCCTAGGAAATCAGAAATGTTTTGGCTGTTTCAATGGGAAAAAAAGGAAATTTTGTTTCTTGTACCAGTCAATGTACTTACAAAGTGCAAAAAGTTAAACGGATCCAGTACGTAGTCATTAGTAATTACCTTTTGTGTTGCCAAATCGACAAGAGAAGATAACCGCAGCCAAGAAGAAAACATAAGGGACTCATGAACTGTCAAACAGGGGGAATGAATATCATTCTGTTCGCAATAGCCAGATATCCTTGCAAATGTTTCTTGCTTTTTAGGGTAACCGGAAACGCAAATGCTCCCTCCAATAGTTCCACCAGTTTTTCTACCAGCTAAAACATCCATTAGAGTAGTTTTACCAGCACCACTGACACCAACCAAAGCAGTGAGCACACCTGGCCGAAATGCTCCAGTAACATTGACCAGTAACTGCAGCCTGTCTGCTACTATACCCTGCTTCTTCATTTCCTGCAACAATATAAAATGTTAGTTGCCAAAGTCACCTAATGGGTGGACGATTCTGCTCCAGAACTTTAACTTCTCCTTATGAAGCAGGAATCTCATCCCCATGTACAGAATCGAGGTGACAACTGGGAAGGGGAGGAGTCAAACATATGAATCGCAGAGATACAAAAGAAAAGCTACAAAAGCAAAAGAAAATTTGTTGTGGCCATTTAATGCAATCTACAAACTTGAGAACAAAGAATAAGAAACTTGAGGTTAAATTAAGTCACATTTAATTTATTCCGTAAGTACCCCAGATTTACATACTACTCAACCACAGAAAACAAAGCGGCACCAATCTCCAACTTTTACCACATATTCACATGTGCATTTCAACTTTGTATTTATAAATCCCTACGTATTCTTTTATTATTTAGTATCACTAATACATTAATGGCTCCTCCACAAATTCCCAACCTTAGACTCCTCTATGTGGCCTCGCTCCCCCATCCCCATTCCGGTCCCACTGGGAGCCAAGTATTTCTCATAAAGACAAGACTTGGCATTGAACAATATACAACAGAAGAAAGTTGGCATACCACTGGGACATCGACATAATAACTAAGATTGCTGAAAGACATTGAAAGAGGTTGAAATGGAAGAACCATGCCTCTCTGGCTTTGAATGTCTCTCCCTGCAAAAACAAAAGAAAAGTATGTGAAACCTCTAAGTCAATGCAAAAGAATCAGTATACAAGCCAAGGAAAAAAAAAGGAAGGAGCTTCAGACAAACCAGCAAATGAGTGTGAATGTTG
Source organism: Arbutus unedo (assembly GCA_014822125.1). NCBI lineage: Eukaryota > Viridiplantae > Streptophyta > Magnoliopsida > Ericales > Ericaceae > Arbutus > Arbutus unedo. The sequence goes on along the minus strand of JABCMJ010045136.1, from coordinate 14,468 downwards.
TAGAAACTCGCGCAGCTCAATAATGGCATATTCACTCTCCATTCCTTTTTCTCTGCGTTGGGGCTTTTTCTTAGAAAAAACAGCTTGATGATTTGCAAGGGCTGTATATAAGAAGGAATGAGTTAACTTGTTTCCTTATGATTATTGATAAGCTCCCCTGGATGTGAAGTTATCGTACATAGATATTCAAGCCAAAGAGACATGTTTTAGAATGGTTCAACAAGCTAAGGTAGCATATGCTCTGGAATGACACTTTCCATACGGCGTGAAATGGGTCTGAAAACAAAGTAAGACAATAACAACTACAAGAGTACTAACTGGGAGGAAAAAACAAAAAAGAAGAAAAGCAACTAATGCATTTTCAAAAATTAAAAAAATTTCCACCAACAATGCTAAATCTTCTTAAATGGCTATTCCTTGATGCTGGAAGCATTATTCTGAGTTGAATTTTCTTTGCATGGAACAGTCTGTAAGGAAATATTTCTAGAGGTAGGGCTTACGGTTCAGGTAGGTCAAAGCGAGTGTGAAGAGGATGTTGAACAGAAGTGTATAACCCAGCAAAGCACCCACACCAATCCAAAACCAATAGCCCTCAGGAAATAAACTGCGGGCCTTTAGTAACATCTCACCCAAAGACAAAGTTGTGTAGTTTCCAGCTCTCTGCATATCATAAATGAGAAACAAAAGTTTAAAGAACAAGGGAATAAAGGAGAATCTTTTTCAATTTGCAATTTTTGCGTAACAATATCACCAGGCGTATTAGAGACTTTTTCATTATGATCATGAATTTAATAAAATTGTATCAAATTAGCTTGAATATCTTAGCCTAAAACAACCCTACTAAAGTAATTTGCTGACAATCAGCTCATATACACCCCTAATCCAGTGGGAATAACAGTGTTTTACCATAGAAGACTTGACTTCTTATTTCTTCTGCAATTGTCTTACTAGGCTCTACTGAGGAAAAGGGTTCTGTTCAAAACTCAGCACCAGAAGTCTCCCCTAAATTGCGAATTGTTGTCTCATAACACTGTAGACGGTGTAAGACTCGACAACATTCCATTCTCATAACAATCTTGGACCTTACAGATACAGTAAGAGAAGAATATTCAAACCAAAAGAAGAAACAGTACATCTTGCATTACCTTGTCCCATGAATGCCCAAGAAATTCATTCACAGAAGCTGCATTTTGAGCATACATCAGAGGAGAAAACCAGTAACCCCAGATCCACCAAGATGGAATGCTATCTGTCAGAGAAATCAACAGAAGTTTAAGTGCACAAACAAAGTCAAGTTGGATTACTAAATGCAGAATAAAGGTTACTATTATTTGAGAGCGTAACAAAAGAAAAAACCTCTTGAGAGTATAAATCCTCCTAGAGCCATGACAACCAACATTGCAAATGATCCGAAGGTATTGGCAACTATCATGTTGCGGCCAAGTGAAGCCATCACACGGAAAAGACCAATTGACATCTGGTGCAGAAAGAAGTATACTATAAACTGTTGGAGGCATCTGCAGACCAATAACTGAAATTAAAACATCTCCATTGGACTCCCTAAGAAAAATTTAACAGTAAGGCTGTGTGAAGCATGGATTTGTGGAGGGATTTACCAAGGAATTAGAAACTAGAAGAGAACCAAAGAAAAGAAATAGTTTCTTCACTTCATTAATAATGTTTCCTTTACCTTTTCCTTTCCCATAAATCTCTTGACAAATCCATCATACAAACAGGTGTGCCTCCAAAAATTTCAGTTAGTGGTGACATATGAAAAATTCAATCCTACGTCTTCCATTTAACAAAATAAACCACACTTATATGATGCCTATGCTCTATTTCTAGTAAGCCAACAACCTTTAGATAAACCCCTCCAATAATAGTAAAACTTTAACGTAGGGACTTTAGAGCTTGTCCCACTTTGGCTAATTACCACCTCCAGTACTAGTACATGAGCATGGGCGGCCTCTCCACTCACTGACAATTGGTTTTGAGTCAGATGCTTTATCGTAGCACCAAAGCTAGGCTTTCAGAGGCTTTTGAACAAGAATCTCTTGATTGATGGTCCCATTGTTTCTTCATTAAGTACCCTTTTTTCGTTATCCCTATATTATGGATCATTTGTTTACCTCTCCATGTGCAGCTGAGGAGTCACATGTGCAGGAGCGTTAGAGTTTGTCGCACTTTGGTTAATTATCACCTCCAACACTAGTATAGGAGCTTGGAGATCTCTCCGCTCATTGCCATTTGGTTTTGAGTTGAATGCTTTATCATGGATTTTGCAAGTGCATAAAACTTACAGTTGCCCTCGCCAAGTTCGTATACTTTTGACATTTGCATAATAACCTTATTGTAAAACCTAATAAAAACTTTTCATCAATTTAAGTGACTACAGAATTAATCATACTTTGATCTACCATCCAGTTACATAATCAAGTCTTTTGCTCCTTCACTTCTAAGGGTCAAGGTGCGGAAAAATAAGTATGAAATACTTGCACACTTTTTTTTGTGGTAACTTTGGAAGTTCAGTGGATTCACTTGATCCGGTTGAATAGTGAAGTTGCCCCTGGATCCATTCACAGCCTCGAAGATAATGAAATTCCTTTGAGCAAAAGGAGAAAATATTACCTTGTTATTTGAGGATCAAACCCAACTGTGTAGTATGTTGCTGCCACCCAGATACCAGACTCCACAAGTGAAGTTGGAATACTCAAAACCCAAGAAGGAAGGGTATAAACCCAGCACGGATACAAGCACAAATCCCTGTGCTTGTAGATAACGGGAAGCTTGGATATCAACATTGGGACCTCCATAAATCCATTGAAAAGAATCATAACCATCGCAAAGTAAAGTGCACCCAGGTAGACGCCTCCATCAACCAATGAATTGTGATGCATTGTTGTTCGGAAAAATACAGTCATCATGATCACAATGATGAACAGAAGCTGCAAAATACAATAGATGCTCTTGAATCAGAGTATATTACTCGTTTGAATCAATTTGGTTAATCCCAGTTTTGACCAAGAAATGTATTCCACAATGTTTTGCAAGAAATCATCATTGCATGCACCCTCTTAGGCTGTGTTTGGATCATGGATTTGTGGAAGTATTGTTGAGGGAAAGGGAAATGAGGAGGAATCAACGAAATACATCTAGTTTTTGCACTTCATTATCTTCCTATCTCCACAAATCCCTCCACACATTGACGATCCAAATAGAGTGTTAGGGGTGAAGTTATTAAATCACCAATCATCCCAACAACTTAACCTGCTAGAAAATTAGCACAAAAGTATAAAGCAAGCTATCTGACAGACTCCTTCCTGTGCAAAAAAATATATCAATGTTCGTGCGCGGAGATGCAAATAATGGAACTTGTAGAACGCAAATGGAGAACAAAATGCAGACAAAGATAGTTGATTTCATGACCTCCCAGAAACCAAATCTCTGATACCATGTTAAGTACCAATTATTGCAAAACCTTTATGTTATTAGGAAATAACTCCAACAACGTTACCTGTATGAATTTAAAGATATAGACAAATGAATTCCGTTTCATCAGCAACATCTGCCATGAAAAGCTGATTTTGAGAAGCTCTGTCCTCTTCACACCATAAGTAGAAGTTGATAGGGCTGTTGGATGATTATCACGCCTATAATAGGGAACAGCCAAATCTCGTGACAAAGCATTGCCAACCCAATATGATTTAAAAGCTTCTGCAAAGTTTGCCACTGGTACATACTGGTAATAGATATCAGGGAACCAATATTGTCCTTGATCTTTCTCTGATAAAACCTGGCACAAACATACAAGAAGGGGAAAAAATTGAACATTATATCTTGGTAAAATACAAACTCAAGTGCAAAATGCCACATACGTACTTCTTGCAAGAAATCTGCCACATTTTTTCTATCTGGACACCTGAAACCCATATGTGCAAAGAATTCAAGGGCAGCCTCACAAGGCCCCTGATATACAATCTGTCCCTCGCTCAAAAGAATGATATCATCAAACAACTTGAACGTCTCAGGATCAGGTTGTAGAAGGGAGATGATCGTGGTTCCATCAAGAGCATGAGTTGCATATCTAAGATATTTGATTATTTGGTGGGTAGTTGAACTATCAAGTCCAGTTGATATCTCATCCATGAGGAGCACTCTAGATGGACCAACTAGCAATTCACCTGCCAAAGAACAAAATATATACTTGTTGGAATATTGGCCAACTACCCCAGACTCTGATATAAGCAAGAGTATCAACGAAAGCAATGGAGAATGGTTACCGGTTGTAAGCCGCTTCTTTTGGCCCCCAGAGATACCTTTGATCATTTCATCCCCCACCAATGTGTCGGCACAAATGTCTAATCCTAAAATCTTTGTACAAATAGTTCAGGAGGAATTTTAAGAAAATGACAAGGGTAAATTAAATTCGGGTCCTATTAACCCTTGCAGCACAGGGTTTCATCTCATAAACTTTTTAAATTATGTTTTTATCCCATTTTTACATGGTTTGACATTTTTGCCATTACTTTTGAGTGTTAGTTTACCCTATTATCTTTTTTTTAAGTCAGAACATATATTCCTAATTTGGTAGGTTTAAAATCGTAGCAATAAATTTGGCTTCAATTATGGAATCAAATATGGAAAAAAATATTAACGGATTGTTGACTTAATTGGCCGGAATCTTTGATAATGGTTCACCGGAATAGTAATTTTGCCAATAGGTCACCAGAATCTTTGCTAATGGTTTACTGAATATAGTAATTTTTTATGCTACAAATTTCTTTGGAAAATTGAGATTAAATCACTGGAATCTTAGTGGTTCACAAGAATCTTTATCATATCTTTGGATTTTTTGCACGAAATCTCATAAAATCTTAGTGATTCATTGGAATATTGATCCTATCTTCTGATTTTTTGCACGAGGTTACACAAAATTCTATTCCTATATTACTAATTAGGTATCACATAGACCCACCACTTTTATGTTCTTCATCACCGAAAACCGAGTGTTACTAGTTAGGACGAAGATTTCATCGTCAAACCTAAAGAAGTTTTTTCGAAGATTGTTCGAATTACACAGTAAGTGAAGAATCTTTTATTGTCGTTCTTATTTTGTAGTATCTGTTTTGAGTCTGTGAATTTTACACGATCTGCAGATGGTCGGCTCTTTTTTGGATTATTTGCAATTTACCATGTTTTGACAATTTACCATAATCTGCAGATGGTTTGCTATTGTTTTTTGTATCAGTTTTAAGCGTGAAAAATTTACCATAATATGCAAATTGACCATCGCTAAAGAGTTGTAGGAATTTACCATAATGATACAAATTTATCATGATACGTAAGTTACTATTGCAAAATTCAGTAAATTGTACGTGATATGTAAATTGACCATTACTAAAGATTAAAAGAATTTCGAGTCGTAGGAATTTACCATAATGATGTAAATTTACCATGATATGTAAATTAATGTTGCAAAATATAGTAAATTAACCGTGATATGCAAATTTACCATGTTATGCAAATTCACCATCGCTAAAGATTAAACAATTTTAGAGTTGTAGAATATGACAGCCTACGACATACCATGGATAAATAAATGGAGATCAAATGAGTATAAAAAGAGATGCTTGTGTCGATCTACTACAACCAGCATTGGGTAGACCTCATACAGATACTGTCCTACTTCTACCCTATTTTTCTCCCATTGGTGAAAGGAAAACATAAAACACAAGGTAAAAAAACAGAGTAGGAGGAAAACAAAAGCATCAACAAAAAGAAAAGACACCAAACTATTTAACTCTTCCACAAGCTATATTCGACCAAGATTGGCAACTTATCTTCAGTCAGTAAGCTTGAGAATTTGTTCATCGTTAGCATGTTTATTGGCGAGCATGGCTACTAGAGATGTTAGTACACAGTGATTTTGGCCCTCTATAAGTTAAGCAAACTAAAGATTTTCAAGGTCAGAATAGGATAGGTTGTCAAATGGACTAGCTTCGACTGATAAGGAATGGTTTGACGAAATCCCTTTTTCTTAGGGGGGAAATTGCTGAAATTGGGCAGAATTACAGTGGAGGGTAATTTGGGTATTTTTTTAAAAATAAGACCAAAACTTATTCTTCAAAAGTGTATAGGATGAAACATTAGATATCTCTTATAAATAGGACTAAACAATAAGTACCCCAAATGATAATAATAATAATAATAATAACAACAATATGCACATCACAACTATGTCTATACCCAAAGTTACAAACCCAACCAATTTGTAATTCAATTTCACATCAATAGCTATTTCTTTAGCAGGAAGCATGCGAGGTCCAAGTACTTCACCAGATTTTGTTACTTGTAATTTCTTGGTTGTCTAGGGCATGACAAAGCACTAGGAAGTTTGACTCGAAGATTCAAATATCTAAAGAAAAACTATCAATGCCAGTTTAATGGCCTTCAATGTATAATTACGCAGTAATATACACTTTATTTGCCACAAACTGATAGATAAGTCCTAAGAGTCCATTCAATACCTTCATAATGTACTCCACAACCAGACTTGTCTTTTGTTCTCCAAGTGCCAATGCCTAAAGAGGGAATATAGTCATTCTCATTATCACACAGGAGACCAACTCTTTAAACTCGTTTAAAGCGCGCGCACGCGCGCGCGCACACACACACACACACAATAGTAAGGCACATACCTTAATAAATATATCAAGATCTTCAGCAGGTATTGTCCTGTTTTCCTTCTCTCTTTTTAAAAGTTCCAAAAGCATATCTGCATCGGGTTTTTCCATGTTTCCCAAACAAGACAGCAGTAATGGGTCACTTCACAAATAAGTAAAACAAAAGGCACAGTTAAGACAGCACATTCTAAAACAAAGATGTCCAATTACTTACCATGCTTAAATCCAACACCTTGACAACGTCCCGAGAACTCAAGAGTTTCCCTTACTGTCATCTCTGCCATATGCCAGTCCTGCTGGCTGACATAAGCAGAAGTTCTTTGGGGAACAAACTCCTTTAGGTCATGTCCATTGTATGTTATGGTCCCTGACATCTTAAGATGACCTCAATTGGATTAACAAGAAATAAAACAAAGGATTATACTTGCTCTTAATTTTCGCATTGATCATATTAGTTCCAACTGCTAATGTTGTGAAGACATTTTCAATTATAAAGTGAGTGAAGAATATGAAAGAACCTAAAGGTTGATCAATGGATGAGCGATAACATGGTTGCAAACATATAGACAGATATTTAGTAGTGCTGATAATGAAACTATTATGCAAAACTTTCAAAACCAGAAAACTAACAGCGGTCTATTGTTAAAGGATAACACTAGCAAAGTCAAATAAAATAGTTTTGTTCTTCTTTCAGTGTAATTTTCCTTTTTACCGTCTTGTCTTTTTTCATTATACAATACAAATTCTTGTGTTTAATAGTTGCCCCCATTGATGCAAATTTCTTACTCTGCACTGTCCCATTTATCCAGCAATATTATTTCTGTATGTCATACTAATAATGAAACTTCAACTACATGCCAATCAATCTATCAACGTGTGTAGATTGTATGCAACAAAATATTTATATTTGTACAAAAATTCTATTCCCGTTGTACATCTAACAGATTTAGCTCATTGCACTTGGAACTACACATTAGCTCCAAAAATGGCTTTCTTGTCAATAGTCTAAAGTTTAAAAGCTCCACGCTCAAATTCAGTAATCATAAAAACTATTCTCAATACCTGCAAACCAGGTCCAGGCCGTCCGGCAAGGGCCAAAAGCAATGTTGTCTTACCGGAGCTAGGAGGTCCCAAAAGTAATGTTAATCTACAAAACAACATATAGCACATACAAAAAAACATATTCAAAAGTTAGTCTGTCCACGTTCTGATTCAATTGCCCCCATAAAAGAAGCTGAAAGTTGAAGTTCTACCTGGATGGCCTAATAATACCATTGATGTTATTTAGAATTGACAACTTCTTTCTTCTACCTGGGAAAATCCTTAATTGCCCCAAGAAAGCCTTTTCCAATTTTGTCAGAAAATCAAACACTGAGAATATCATAATGGATAATGAGGTTATGGCTGGAAAAAAAAATGAGGCATGCAGAAGATAAACTACCTCAGTCATGTTAAAAATGAAGTTGGGAATAGTGGGCAGTGCCCTGCTTCCGACATGGACAAAAGCATCTATTCTCAGGTCCTGAAATCGAACCTCAATTTTTGGAAACTCCAAATCAACTCTACAAACAGAAGGACAGAGAGAGAAAACTATGTCATTGCAAAAGCTTCAGCACAAAAGAGAATCATAAGGAAGAGAAAGAAGAAACAAAGAGAGAGACCTTGAACTAGGTATTAAAATGTGGTTTTCAATTTCTGGCACAATGCTTGCAACCAAAATACAGCTAATTAACCAAAGATATTACGCCAATTGATAGTTATTGAAACTCGAAAGCATCCTGCACAAGCTATCGAACATAAAGATGCTCAGCAGGATCTTGGTATACATTGTTCGGTCCATTCCTAACCTCTCAACAAGTACTTGTCTAACACACAAGCCCTGGAAGGTGCCCGACACGTGTTTAGATATACATAGACCCTGGTCACATAAACCGTATATATGCCTTATAAATTTATAATGAACATAGTTTGCCAAATGTCCATAACTTGTACCCTTTCTAGCAACACAGAAATGGGTCACAACCTAAATTTGTGTCTGTTTGGTGATAAATTGTTCATTTTTCTACTTCCTGCAGAAACTTAATTTTCTGGGATTTGCCACCAAAGGGTCTGAAAGCCCCATGAACAGAACCAAACAACTTCTCAATCATCAGGTCTTCTTTTCCCCTTCACTGAACCAAACCCACCTCCCACAGACATCAAAATTTTCTCTCATCTTCTGCCTGAAAAGCAACGGACCTCCCTCATATTCTGCTAGAAAAAGCAATGGATGTCTCATACCTACTAATTGATACATTTCCACTAGTTCCAGAAAAAGATACTATAGGGGTTGCGTTACAAGGGTCAGTCATCCAATTTTGGTGGGGAAATTTGTATTAGTGACGATGGGTATACGCTGTTGAGATGTACATATTCTTACCTCCACGTGCAGAGAGATGGTTTCCGTATTCCTGGTAGTCTGCACTAACTTCGCCACCACCTCACCCCCAACCCACTACGGCGCTACCATTGCCACCCACTGCTACCCAACTGCAATGACATTCCACTTCCAGTACCGCCACCACCAAAACGTCCACTACTGTACCCTCCCATTACCAGGGTCACCACCCAACTAAAACCACTACTGTTGATGCCACAATTAACCCCCATTATCGATATATTATGGTACCTTGAAACTGGGTTTGGATTGAGGATAGCAATCACACTACCCCCAACATCAACTACGCCTCTGTATTCCCACTGATAACACCACGAAAGCACCTAGTTGGGGACGAAATAGGTTGATGGCAAAGTTATACCGGCCAGCGTACCGGTCGGTACTAGATGTATCCGTACATACCGAAATATTGTTTTAAATTTATTGTTAAAATTAATATACATGTCTTAAATAATATTTTTTATAAAAAATAATATTAGACATATAAAACAAAATTTAATAATTTTAAAATAAATTATCAAACATAAATATTAATAATTTTAGTCTTAATTTATTTTAATTATTTAAAATTTAAAAGTAAAAAATTACAGATTTGGTATCGACTGGTACATATTGATACCGGCAAGAACAAATCAGAACGGTGACTGCAATGGTACCGTTTCAAGACTGATACGAAATGTATTGGCCAATACGGGACTAGATAAATAACATTGGTTGATGGTAATCGATTGGTGGTTCGTGCTTTGGAAGTGGGTTGGGCTGTAGGTAGAACTATAAACGAATCGAGTCATTCGTGAGCTCACCTTGGCTCGATAAGGGCTCGGTTCGTTTAATTAACAAACCAAGCTTGAGCTCAAGTTTTAGGCTCGTTTCGTAAACAAGCCGAGTTTAAGTCTTGAAAACTCGATTCGGCTCGTTTAAATAGACTCGTTAAGTAAACGAGCTTAGTTCCATAAATAAATTGAGTTCGAACTCGAATTTTAAACTCGTTTAATTAACAAACGAAGTTCGAGCACTCAAAAACTCGGCTCGGCTCGATTGGTGGTCCGTGCTCTAGTTCCTTCCGTTTCTACCAATGAGAACATGGAACCAAAGAGAAATCGTATTAGTTCAAGTTTGTGAGTCTACGGTGGTCCATCGAAAAACACATGTTTAGTAAATAAAGAATTCAACACACATTTGCACTTTTTAATAATTTTCACACGTGTCTATGACGTTAAATATTTCCCTTAAAGGTTTCTATTTCTAATGTCGGAAAACCCATATTATTTCCTCACTCCCTCATCGATGTAGTTACATTTCTTGAGTCACTATCTTCAACTTATGATTCTATATTTGTCATCAGTCAATCATTGATTTATTTTTCAAATAGAGATTGGTTCTTTCTTTTGAAATAATGATATAAAATTACCTAATGTGCATTCTATAATATTTCTAAAAACAAATTAAGAGTATGTTTCTAATTTCACTATCCAATCAGACTTGCTTTCACCGTAAAATTATGAGCAATGTTCTTTGTCAATATTCTTAACCAAATCCTTTTTATTGAGCCTAATTTTACAAAATATGGCATAGGGCAAATAGTCAAATGATAAACGTGGGCTATCAAAGAAGTTGACACTTGTTCTTGTTTAATGTACATTTAAGCTCATTTTTATGTTGGAGCAGCTCCAATGATGTTATTTCTTTGGTCTAAACATACAATTTCTTTGTCATACTTATCCCAACAAAAAAAATCATCTCCAAGAAGCTAAGTCACTTTGAAATATTTAAGTTTTGTCTACAAGATTATTCTCATCCGAAACTTTTGCATGTTTATATCTTCATATATCTCTAAAAAAAGAAAGAAAAAAAAACTTAAACCAAAATATTTTCTGTTAATTTGTCCTTACCGACGAGAGCAATATTACCAAATTATTGCATTTTAACATTACAATAAGCCAACAGACGGCTTGACTTTAAGAAATTATTATAGATAATCTTATGCTGTTGAGAAAAAGTTGTTTTCGTCCCTAAAATTAGTAGAACTTTCACTTTATCGAAACGCAAAAGAACGAACAAAAGTTAGAACTAGAATTGTTAAGTATTGAGATTAAATATCTAAATAATATTTAAAAGGAATAATTTATTTATTTAGTAAACTTCTTAAGATAATTTTTAATATCTACTAGAGCAAATCCAATGAAACAAATCCTCAACATTATGATCAACCAAACTAAGAGTTTTTTTGAACATATGACAAGAATCCAATGAAAGGGAAACAACAAATTTTGCTATCAGTAATGAATCGCAGTCCAAAATTTCTATTGATCACTTTTAAAAGTTAAGTTATTTGCGAGAATAGTTTTAACTACTTAAAAGGTAATCGATGGGAAGTTTATGGCTACCATTCATTGCTGGTAGCATTTTTGGAAAACAAGCCACAAAAGAAAACACAAATATGTAAACACTTTGATGATCAAACTTACGCGTTGAATCTTTGTTTGATTCTATTGAAGAACAACTCTGTATCTTCATTAACGGCAGTGATTAATTTATCCAACACCAGATCTTTCTCCTCAATTTCGAGTTTACCGACGTCGACCAGAGATACTTCTCCGGCAATGTTACGAAAGAACGATGTCCGAGCTTGAATGTAAGTTGGAGATCGCTGCAGCGCCGCCCACCGCAGCGCCTCCTCGTCGTCATCGCCTCTGTTTTCCCCTGTTCTTGCAAACATGTTTACAGAGGAGTTCCACATTGTGGAGAGGGAGAGAGAGAGAGATGATTAAGAAAGAAGAAAAATGGGTGGGATTTAAAGAGGGGGCTTGAAAAGGAGAATGATTTGGAGGGGAGTACGTATGAGTTGTGAGATGGGTGGGGTGTTGGATGTGTATATTCAACAACTTTTGAAGGCTCACAGTGGTTGTTGAGCTCTTTTTATTTAATTCTCTCTCTCTCTCTCTCTCTCTCTCTCTCTCTCCTGGCTGTGCGTAGATTGGGTGTATTACTAGGCTTTACCACGGAAAGACTACAGAAGGACTACTCGTCGTTGGTGTATTACCAGACTCAGAGCATCTCCGATTTTGTTTTACTGTATATAAAATTAGGAATACAGATGTTTTGAATATATTTGAACATAAATATGTTCGAAATTGTTGAATGTACGTAAATTTTTTTATAAATCTCGTGTGCATTCAATAATTTTTAATACATTTATATTCTTAGATTTTTGTATAAATTTAGAGTTAACAATTGAATGTGAACCTTTTTTTTTTTTTTTTGGCTTGGATGGAACTTTTAGGAGAGAGAATGTTCAGGCCTCAGGGTGCGTCCTAATTTTAAGGAATGTGGTATGGTCCCTTTTGCCCTAAATATTTAGATACTATTGTTAGTGTTTTTTTTTTTATATATTTTATCAAATATACTATTGTTATTGTTTTTTATATTTTTTATTGAATTCATGTGAATTATTTTTGAATTAATTATTCATCTCGATAGAAGAAATTTTAAAAGTAAAAATTATGAATTAAAAGTCTCAAAAGTTAAACTAAGGATAAAAAAAATTAATTTTTATTGGTTTTAGTGTGATTAGAACATCCACATTAGTTTCTCTAATTTTGGGATCGAATTAGAGAGGAATTCTCACTTTTCTAATTTAGGGGGCCACATTTTTTAATAACTCTTGTATCAGACTCTCTATTATATTCCTATTTTATTACTATGGTTCCTCAAATATAAGAAGTCGCTGTATTATTCACAAAATAGAGAGACCATCAAGGGAGACTGATAAAGAACATATTTGAAAGAATTGCTCCTCAAAATATAAAAGGAGGAGTGAAATGGAAATAAATGTAGATGCTCTTACCGTCGTGTTATTAATGTACAAAATCGAATCCTATGTTTATATTGTTTATTATGTAAAATATATTCTACTCAATATTTTTAAGTATAGCATCGAAGATGCTTTGATAGATTGCTGAGGACTACAGAGGGACTATTCTATAGTTGGTGTATTGCTAGGTTTACTACTCATAATCATCTAGAAGGAGCGAGAGAGAGAGAGAGAGAGAGACAGTTGGAAATTAAAGAGACTCTGGTGAGACTTTTGAAAAGATTTGAGTGGTTAAAACGGTTGGGAAATTAAGGTTTTCTTTTCTTGCTTTACTTTCCTTTGTTACCATTTTTCAATGACTTTTGTTAGATTTTGACATCCAACAAATCACTCTTTAATTTCTGCCACACCTATAATGTACAAGTTTTCAACTCCAAAATTGCCTGTCAAACTCTCCCTACAAATCTTAGTCAATTTTCTAATTGGGTTTAACTTTAATTTCGACCCTTATTAATGAATTCTCAAATAATATTTAATCTCTAGCAAGCTTTAGCACGAATATAAAAAAACTAGAAAAATATAGAATTGAGGTTATGATCTCGAAAAAAAAAAAAGACAATGGAGCCGGAGTCACTAAGATTAATGACATTTCAAATGTATTTAAACTTGATTGGTCTGCAAATAAATCATTTTCAAATGAGCTCTCGGTGTTTGAAAGCTATAATTATCTTCAAAATTATGAATTGTATATTGTGAAAGTTTTTGGATAATATATGCATAATAGATTATGAAATGTATTTAAACTTGATTGTTTTATTTACAATGATGATTATAAGTTTGGATATTTGAAGGCTCCATTTCAATTTCGTTTATAAACATTCCATTCGGTAATTCGTTTATTTACAAAGGTTATTTAATGAATATGTGATCAATGTTTTTTTTAACATGTTTATTATATTTTTAACAATCGAGCATTAAAATTATCAGTCCCAATCATTTAGTCAGGCCTAAAAAAGTCTCAAAACGGACCTTTCCATCCGAAAGCAAAACTAGAGAGGATCGAGTTCCAAATGTCTTTATGTGTGAAGAATTTGATTTTGTGGATGAACCACTTTTTTTATAAAGTCAATTGTGTATTGCAAATTCACATGATATGTCAATTATCTCTTATTTGAAGGAAACTTCAAACTTTCCTTCGCACTTACTTTCTTTCTTAATATAACTTTCACGTCTAATTTTATTTAATAATTTGATAAGAAATTTTTGTACTCACGGGACCCTTACTTGTACGTATATATAATACTACACATACAACATAATGCACAACACAATACATAATCTATTTTTATGTATAGATTATTAACGTTCCCCTCGTTCCAATATATAGTGATTCTTAGATTGGAAAAGAATATACCAATTCTCCTTACCTGACATTCCTATTGCAATTTCAGTATGGGTCAGATCCTAAATGATGCAAGTGTTTCATCCACATCTATTTTTTGATCAATAGGATTTAGTACTGAGAATATTGATC